>JAQBSW010004667.1:0-66423 GCA_029291075.1 Eudiplozoon nipponicum
ATTAATTACTTACATATGTCAGTATAAATGGTTAGAGAACCAGAGTCCGAAGCAGACGTGCCCGGGTTCGGGCCCTGTCCGTTGGAATTTCTGGCCAGTACATGATGAGTTCCCAGTAAGGACGAAACCGGTCCACTGGATGAATTGCCTTTTCAACACCATACAATGCACAGTTTATACTAATTAATGCACGTACGTAAAGCGACAGGTGTTCATATCAAGATCGCAATCCTGATTTAATTATTATCACCACCTACGTAACCAATGTGCATTTAATTAAATGAGTGTGCAGAAAGTTGAGTCACAGAAACAAGAAAATTACACAAAAAGCGCTGAAACTGATATTTATGTAAAAACTTTGACACCAATCTCGAAATTGGATAGAAATTGTGCTTCAAGAAAAGTGCTTTCATAGATAGAAACAAAACGCCCTTTACACTCGCCATTATAAAGATTAATGATTAAATAATAGATTTTTTGAAGGAAAACAACATTGAATAGCCGAAGTCTGTAGGTAAGTGCAAATTGCAGTTGCATACATGAAAAAAATGCGTTTGAACGAAAACATTATTATGACCTTTAAAAAATGGTTAGCTAATATAGACTTCGTTCTCGCAAGTAGAGTTAACAGCTAAAGGGCTAAAAGAGCATTTGTTAGCAACAAATTGGCCTACGACGCCAAAGGTGCAAAACTAATAAAGTGATAATAAAAACTAAGCGCATCATTAAGGCATGGGAAAAGTTTTTTTTCTAAGTTACAGTTGAAAACTTATGAAGCGACACAAATAATCGATTCAGCGCCAAGACAGCTAATAATCAACACGAAGTACCTTTGTCGTGGGAGACCGATATTTTATGTATGATGCACGCACATCTATGTCTTCATATATGTATGTGTGCATCTCTCTATGTATGTTCGCTTGTAATCCTTGACGTGTAAATGTATGCTTATAATTACATATGTATTCATGCATGTAAGCATATTTAGCGTTTAGTTAATACCTTGAAAGCAGTACCTGATGAGCACATGTTCAGGGTTCCAATACTATGTGCATGTGTATTCAACATTCGTTTTGAGTCATCAGTTGAAGTTGAAATTACTTTTTGATCGGTCCACATTAGCTGAACGAATTCAAGCATATGCGAATTAATAGCTAATATTTTTTGGCCGAAATGAAGAACTGCTTTACCCATAATGCCGACAAAAGCAAAAGGCTCTAGCTAACATAACATTCCTCGTTTAGCAGCGCTTGATTGTGCGAAATAAGGTAATTTCCATGTTAGTCTTTGTTTTAAATAAATTGTTTTAATTTAATTGGAATCATGGCAACGAGCTTTACATAAACAACAATCCTTTTTTATCTGTTGAGAGTTTGCTGGGTGCCAGCTTCACATGATGTAACTTCACGATGTGCGTTCGCGGGTTGTCGCTTTGCACTATCCGTTTCGCAAAGATCCGATTCGTAACAAAGGGATAGACACGCACCCAGCCTGACAGAAGACAAAACAGATGCGTATTCGTAAGTGGGCATCAATCGGATTTTTGTGAAACTGCTAATCCTATTTTATATTTGTCAGTAGAAAACTAAGCATTTTATCAGTTAGTTGTATCCAATTAGACACAAAGTTCCAACTAATCATCCCCAATCTGTCATTACTGAACAGACACCACACTACATGGCTGAGTGGTATTGAAATGAACATTTATATAATTAAACGAACATTGGTTGCGTGGGTGGTGATAACAATTATTATAATCAAGGTTGCGGTCTTGATATAAACACCTGACCCATTAATTACTTACATATGTCAGTATAAACTAAGAATTGTATAGTGTAGAAAGGCAATTCATCCAGTAGACCGGTTTCGTCCTTATTGGGAACTCATCATGTACTGGCCAGAATTTGCCACGGACAGGACTCGAACCTGGGCACGTCTGCTTCGAAATCTGGTGCTCTAACCACTGAGCCATCCTGTCGCACACTACACTGCACACAATTTTCAGTTATATACTAAGTGATGTATCTCGGTTGGTATTTTTCTTTTAGGTGGACTCATATGGCATCCATTTAGACCAAAAGTTCCAACAACCATCCCCAATCTGTCATTACTGAACAGACAACACGCTACATGGGTAAGGGTGGTAGAATGAAAATTTATACAGTAAACAGACATTGGTTGCGCAATTTGGTGATAACAATTATTATAATCAAGGTTTCGGTCTTGACGCAAACACCTGACCAGTAAGTACCCATATGTCGAAAGTATAAACTAAGAATTGTATAGTGTAGAAAGGCAATTCATCCAGTAGACCTGTTTCGTCCCTTGTGGGAACTCATCATGTACTGGCCGAATTTGCCACGGACAGGACAGAACTTGGGCCGTCTGCTTCGAGGCTCTGATTCCTCTAACCAATGAGCCATCCTGTCGCACACTACACTGCACACAATTTTTAGTTATATACTAAGTGATGTATCTCGGTTGGTATTTTTCTTTTAGGTGGACTTCATATGGCATCCATTTAGACCAAAAGTTCCAACTAACCATCCCCAATCTGTCATTACTGAACAGACACCACGCTACATGGGTGAGTGGTATTGAAATGAAAATTTATATAATTAAACGAACATTGGTTGCGCGGGTGGTGATAGCAATTACTTTTTTAATCAAGGTTACGATCTTGACGTGAACACCTGGCACATTATGCGCATACATTTGTCAGAATTAACTACAAATTTTAGAGTGTAGAAAAGGCAATTCATCTAGTAGACACGTTCGAGCCTTGTCCATGACAAAACGTTAATGTTCATGACTACATAAAATGATTGTTTAACGCTCAGGGCTCGTTATTTCGGCATTTAAATTATATGCCTTAAAGGTGCTGCAGATTAGACGTTCGATTGAAATCAGGCGTATCCTTGTTTAACGACGGATAAGATTGCAAAAGATTCGGATAAGACCAATATTTAGGCGAACAAAGGCCGATGGGTCAAAGAATAAAGCGTCAAGTCATCCAATCAATTTGCTTGGGACGCCACATCAAAGCCTTGCAAGCGACACTAACCTGCGCGCCAACTAGCCGTAAGTGGCCGAGCAGGGAAAAAAAATAACAATAATTCTGGTGTTGTAATAATTCAAGCGTGAGGGTGTGTTTGAACTTGGTCCACGCAATTCATTGACCTTGAAATAAATCGGCCAGAGCTAGCTAACACGACCATCACGAATTCCTTGCAGAACTCAAACAGAATCTATTGATGCAGCAGAGAGATAACTGATATCACGATATTTAGCTACAGTACTTTTATCATCTTTTTCGCAGATTAGAACGGCAAGCTTGTAAGAACTTCTTGTTTTACTCGGCACATATACCCAACGAGCTACGACAAAATATACGTTGAAAAGTATAGTGGGCGGGTCTTCAATTAAACGTTGCTTCTTTGGTGTATGCCTAATGTGAATCAAAATTTTTTCATGTTGATGATTATGATTATCTTGTTCAATTGACATAAAAACAGAACTTTAATCCGTTTACACGTAAAGCACAAAACACACTTTTGTTCCCCATTCTAGAGTTAAGGCCATCAATACACGACACATGAAAGGCAGTTGCGATAAAAGCAGGTACACGAAGCAAAATCACGGCAGACAAAAACTAAAAAGGACTTAATTTTATAGCCTATGCACAAAGGAGTTTAAGGAGAAATTCAAATTCAGATTTCAGTTGAAAATTGTAATTACATTTGTTAAGCAACTTTCCATATATATATATATATATATATATATATATATATATATATATATATATATATATATATATATCAGGTCAGCTTCAGTCCACGTGCGATTCGAACAGCAGATACCAACGAAAATGCTTATCTCAGCTTACCAATTACAGACAACCTACCAAACACCAGTAATTTCACGGCGATTGTGTCAGATCGCTAAGTCCAATTTCAGTAGCATCTGGTCACGTTACCCTTGGCTCTCAGAGAATCATGAGGTCGGATGCCAAGGATCACTGGCTAATTCTCTCCAAATAATGCGTAGTTTACGAATTTTCATGCACTGGCGGTAGCATATACATAGGACGTATGAAAAAGCAACTGATCGACAGGCTCCAACGACATTTACCACAGACATCAATAAACACTGGCTTGGAACCGTCAGGGACATCAGTCACTTCGAAGCATACATTTAAAAATGGGCACACAGACAACTAAACGAATTTCTCAGTCCTAAACAGCGCAAATTTGGGAGCATTATTATGCAGACACGAAGCTCTTTAATTTAAACAACAATCACCTATCCTAGAAATTCAACAGTTCAATGAACAGGATATTGTACTCGAATGGCCACGAATCAATCCCCCAGGCGAAAACCCAAACATCGATTGAACCAGTATCAAAAAATATTCATCAGGGTTTGCAACAAACAGCAATAGAAACAGCTAAGCAAACGACATCACAATCGAGTTTAACGTTCACTAAGCCTTCACGAAAAGATGAGCGATTAAAGTTGCAGAGAAACCTTGCAAAATACAAATCACGAATAACTCGACATGGGAGAAGACATACAGAGACAAAAAATCGTACTCGCAACAGCCAACAAAGCGAAATCCAGGTAGAAATTCAATCACTAATTGGAGAAATAACTAAATTTCAAAATAAACTTTGTAGTACAATAGGAATCAGACATATACGCTCACAAAGCAACTTCCAGTCATTCACCTACAAGCGTATGACTGCCGCAAAATAAAACAAAACTGAACATCAGACTAGTTGTCACCAACATAAATAAAAACCTAAAACTGATATAAGTGAAAGATTGTAATGTGCTACTAAGGTTTATCGAAGTACACCATCTATTATCCGCAATGACCAAACTATTAATTATAGGCAATACAATTTAACAATAATTGATTGCGCGGGTGGTGGTAACAATTTCTAAAATCAAGTTTGCAAGCTTGAAGTAAACACCAATCCCATTGTATTTAACCAGTCGTCGAACCACATAACAAAACTACCGCCAGCCGCAACGCACGGACGCGTTTCGAACTTCCATGATCATCAACAGAGTACGACGGCAAACTGACTAGCGAGGATAAAACCGCATGACACAAAAATGTGGATAGCAAAATTAAATATGTCTCTCACCTCTAGTAGTCCTGCATACATTGAAAATTGAAATAAATAAACAAATATACACCCATATAGGTTTTGAATGATTAACTTAGCAATGCGTAAGAATGAAAGTATAATAAATTTAATAAACCAGTTTCGCTCTGAGATGCCATAGCTGCGACGATCAGGATTCGAACCCTAGAGCATTTGGTTCAGAGGAATACAACAAACTTTCTACGATACAGGAGCCACGATTCGTGTGCGTTTTTCGATTTCGACGTAAGATTAAACACGGATGAAGTCAGTAGCAGTTGTCGCGCAGTGACATAAGGGCGAAACTCCGAAGCAACGGTGCCCCGGTTCGAGTCACTGTCACAACAAAAACTAGAAAGAACTTGATTAACATTTATATTATTAAGCGAACATTGGTTGCGCGTTAGGTAATAATGGAGGTTGAGATCTTGAGATAAAAAACTGACCTTTTTATGTAAATAAATTTGTCAGCATAAACTAAGTATTGCATAATGTAGCAAAGGCCATTCATCCAGTAGACCTAATGGCCAGAATTTGCCGAGCACAGGGCTCGAACCTGGGCACGCCTGCTTCGGAACCTGGTGCTTTAACCACTGAGCGGCTTTTACTGTATCACGTCAGGAACACAAACAGACCTCGCAACCAAATACGCCTAACTCGGGAAAGAAAGGTACATAGTTGATTCTCTTAGAAATCTGCATCTAGAGCACCACTGAGTGCGTCTCGATGCCATATCGCGCAGGGTTTCTAACCAAGAACTCATGATGCGCACATGGATTCCATCCGGACAGACGAGTGGGTCCTATACTACCAAATTTTGACTTTAACTGTTTCTGCCATGACAGAATCTGCCCACCTTGTAACTTACACCGATCAGGTGCTGGATGAGAGAACGATGCCCCACTAGGCAATCCAATTTAGGGCATACACAAAACGAGACAGAGCCGACGAAGTTGATGGAGGCGTATTTGTCTAACGAGGAATACTTGTTGGCCGATTCACAAATAGGTCTACGGATGTCAGCTTTGGCTATTCGTTGTTGGTAACCAAGATATGCTGTGCTCTTCGAACAAAGGTGGTCGTCTAAAATCTGGAAAAAAACGGCGCGAACAAATGCAAAGTAAAGGCGATCTTTAAAGCAGAGGGAAATGCTCGTGGTTTTCCAAAAATGGCGACGACTGCAGTACGTTACTGTAGCTTACGCGGTTCTCATACTCACCTCATCTGGCAAATTGCCTGAGTTAGTGATAGAGCCGACAAGATATGTAAGCCTGTCAACTATGTTCAAATCCTCACTCGGCAATCGCAGAGTTGGACTGCGTAGTGCGAATTTCATATCGAAAAACGGAACCACGTCGGCTAATCTATTTCAGGTGGCCTGAGCAGAATCTCGATTGTCGAGCAATAAACAGCCATGGCTTCGGATAAACCGTTCAATTTCGTAAAGTATCATGTTATGTAATATTTAACCTCGAGGGCAACAAACTGTCGAATCAGTTAATCGACGTAGACGCGAAGTTTAATTCCAAGTTAAAGAAAAGCAATGAAGGAACTAGGCCCAGGTTATGAGCAGTCTGAATTCCAGATGGCCTCGTTTCCGTATGCGACGTCTTGGTATGTTTCCTCGCCTAGGCTTGATCCACTAATTTGTACGTTCATTTTTTCTACTTTACAGCGCTTGGTCATAATAGATTTTCTCCAAAGCTGTTATTATTTCTTTTATTTTGCGAAAAGAAAAAAAATTAATTTATTACGCAAAAGCACAGTAAAGAAACAGTAAGAGGAAAAAGTTTGAAATGATGAAAAAGTTAAAAGGTAGGCTGTATGAATTGCTGTCAGCAAAAAAAGCAGGAAAATATAAGCAACCATCGAATCCGAATGGAAAATCTACACACACTCGCATACACACAAACAAACGCATGCACGCGCGCGAAGAATATTTTTGCCTGAAGTTTTTGCCGAAATATACTACTGTCAATCAAAGCCCAGTACTGAATTGTATCAAAACCAATTCCGGTAGCTGGCACAACGTGTTGCGATCAGGAAACAATCAGTTTGTAGAATATGTGGAATATATAAAGTTGGGAAAAAACTTTAACCAACAAAGGAAGGATGCTTTTAGTCCCTTTTTCTGTCTGTTATCTTAAAGCATATGCTTAATTATTTCTCTTAAACAGTGCAGCATTTATTAATGAAGCTTTATTCTAAATTAGTCAATTTTCTAAATTATATTACTCATTGCGACTGGTGTATTTGAATTTTCCTGCTCCCTTCCTAACCAGTAATGTGTCCCGTAAGTACCCTATTTAGCATCGAAGGAATAGAACAATAAGTCTGCCGTGAACCAAGGTGAAATCGACATTAAGCCACTGTAGTTTCAGTTAGACGAGCACACATGTGCCTGCAACCATACTTAATTGAATGCTTTACAGTTATTAACATATACGCACGCATACATTAATCACACCTGCTCTTCTAGTGAAGCGTCAGAAAGTGTTATAAGAAAACTGATTTGAATAATAGATTTGTAATTTTTATTCATACATATTTAAACACATACGTACATAGAAAAATACATCCATAAATGCATACATACATACATTCATAAATGCACAAGAAAAAGGTTGAACTTGCAAACTGGTTACAAATAAGACTGTGTGCGTTCGGCGAAGAAAAAATTGCATTGGACACAATTACTTATAAACAGGTAATGGCTCAATAGCCACGGGAAGATGTAAAAGTAGTTTCCGGAGTTGTGCTTAGTAAATGTCAATCCAGTCCATATAGCTGGCTCATTGGTGAAAGATCAGCTAATTTATGCGAGAACGTAAGTATAAAAGCAGGCACAAACAGAGATTCAACCGAAAGGGAGAAAATAATATAACAAATGTCGGTAAAAATTGCACCATGGTCGTATTCCCGCACAGTACACTAAAAGTGGCATTCCAATCACTGGATAAACGAAGGTCATTCAAATCAAATAATAAATTTGGCATGGAGTATTGCATTTAATTTGCCACCGACTAGTAACATAGGTTTGGCAATGGTTTTTAAAATTTACCTTTGCTTATATTTTCTGTTTAGCGCCCAACCTAATCTCATTTATTCCAGTTGCTTATGTAAATATTGTTTAATGACATTTGGTCAAAATGCACACTATCAGAATCATCATCATCGTCGTTGCATGTCGTCGTCAAAATCATCTATATCCACTTAATTCAAGATATCCTTATCCCCACCAAAATTGTCATTATTACCCTCATTATCATTATAATTCTCATAAGACTCATCATTATCATAACCAGCACTATCATCAACATAATCATTATCATCATCGTCATAATCATCTTTATCTACATAATTCTAGATATCCTTATCCCCACCAAAATTGTCATTATTACCATCATTATCATTATAATTTTCATAAGACTCATCATTATCATAACCAGCACTATCACCAACATAATCATTATCATCATCGTCATAATCATCTTTATCTACATAATTCTAGATATCCTTATCTCCACCAAAATTGTCATTATTACCCTCATTATCATTATAATTCTCATAAGACTCATCATTATCATAACCAGCACTATCACCAACATAATCATTATCATCATCGTCATAATCATCTTTATCTACATAATTCTAGATATCCTTATCCCCACCAAAATTGTCATTATTACCATCATTATCATTATAATTCTCATAAGACTCATCATTATCATAACCAGCACTATCACCAACATAATCATTATCATCATCGTCATAATCATCTTTATCTACATAATTCTAGATATCCTTATCCCCACCAAAATTGTCATTATTACCATCATTATCATTATAATTCTCATAAGAATCATCATCATCATCAGCAGCAGCAGCATGACCAACATCATAATCCTTATCGCGAATATCATTATTCTCCTCGTAGAAATCATATAAAGAGAGAGATAGAGAGAGAGAAAGAAAGATAGGGAAAAAGAGCGAAAGGGAGAGATTAGTAAAGATAGAAGCTGAATATGCTGAGCTACTACCGTTAGAAGAGCAAGTTAAATTGCTTCAAAGCATGTAAACACACAATCGTCAATGCAAAATAACGCCTTGTAATTTAAAACACCAAAATGATCGAGGCAGTAAGCTACAACAGCGATAGTGTCAAGATGAGCAACAGCATTCATAAGGACAAAACTGGTGCTAAGTCAAATACGAATGCTGTTCTACCATGGCGAATTGGGGGCGGTTAGTTAGAACTTCAGGTCGTAAGAAGGAAAGGCTATCCGCAGCACGACTGTCAAGACAAACACTGTCGTGGTAGACGATCGTGCAAATTTATTATTGACACAAATTCATACGAACAAGAATGAGTTTTGTGTGTTCAACAAATGCATTGAGAAATCTATCAAATTACATCAGACTACCCACAATGAAAGTAAGGAAAACATTACCAATTGCTACATGCAAGAAAGAAAGCTATTCATACTTCCTGCAGGCATCAACACCTTAAATAAAACGAACCCCGGTAGCGCGGGCGATGATCACAATCATTTTTAATCAAGGTTGCGATCTTCATGTAAACACCAGTCTCGTTACGTACATACATTGGTCAGTGTAAACTAAAAATTTTATAGTTCAGGAAAGGCAATTGAAACCAGGAGACCGATTTCGCTCTTATTGGGAATTTATCACGTACTGTCAAGGATTTGTCGCGGACAGAACTCGAACTGAGGCATGACTGCTTCAGAATCTGTTGCTCTAACCACTGAGCCATCCTGCCGCACACTAAGCATAAATTTCAGTTATATACTACCTAATGCAACTTGGTTAGTCGTTTAATTTTAGGTGGAGCTCATATGGCATCCATTTAGACGCAAAGTTCCAACTAACCATCCACAATCTGTCATTACTGAACACACACCACACTACATTGGGAAGTGTTATTGAAATCAACCTTTTTATAATTTAATTGACAAACTTCGGAACAAGTAATTTTGCCAAGAGACGGCTGGCTCATCCCTCCAGTGGCTCTCGTCAACCTCACGAGGAGTCACATCGGTGGCCCCGCGTGCAAGACGGAAAATCAACGAAGGGATGTATAGCACAGGCTGGCTCGTAATGCCTTCTGATGTACGACTGTCAAAGACCTAAACTGAATCGCTTAAAAAAGCCACAGCATAAAGCAGGACTGTCTTGAATACGATGGACTTGAAGCTCAGTGAAACAGACGCGCCTTTCCAACGTGGTTTGTACAATTTGTCAAAATCAGTAGCTGCGTAACCAGAAATCCCCAATAAATTAAATATTTGACGATTTGCAGTGGAACACCAGTAAGCGAGACTATCAGCTCAAGACTAAAATTGACCATAACATAAATCAAATCGAGCGAATACGAAACATTGGAAGCTATAGTCGGTCAAATCGCAGGTGCGCACAGTACACTAGACACCAAGACCTCGAACTGGATGCTTAGAGAAATAGAAAATAAGTTCTTGTGCTTCATTTTCAAAGTTTTTACTTCATATCGTATCACATCCGGTTGGCGAGTTTCTTCTCTGCAACGTAAGATCGTTCAGAAGAGGCATAAACCGCTTTGACGAGTGACTGCGATTTCGTATTCGGTTTCAGCAAACGGATAGGTGCACGAAAAATGGGCGTCCACACAGATCTGAGTTTTATTTCATTCGGGCGCTAAGGATAGTGTGGCCAAATCCATTAATGGAGCCAGTAAAGCAACCATGATAAGCTATTGCATCCTGGACAGAGGACAATTATTAACTGCTTATCAGAATGTGGTCTAGTTGACCTCGAATGAAATGCCAATGTCGCATTTCCCCACTTTACTTCGCTACGCCTTGTGACAGGATGCCGTATGTGGTCTGAGTAACCTAGCATATATTTAATGATAATGTTTAGTTCTTTGGCCACACACCATTTTCGTTGCAACAGTGGAACGCAAAAAGGCTATGCAAACGTTAGATGAAAGGAAAATCGCCTAGACCGTTGTGCTAATTCTCAATGAGGCATTGCACAGTGACAAAATCACTTAGTTTATTCTGAGGAAAAGCAATATAATTATACAATTAATCACTTATTTATTGCGCGAGTGGTGCACACAATTCTTTAAATCAAGTTTGCGAGTTTAAGAGTAAGCACAAATCCAATGTCATTTAATCAGTAGTCGAACAACTTGGCAAAACCACCGCTAGTGACTGGAGCTGACGTGTTTCGACCTCCAATGATTATCATCATCAGAGTACGACTGCAAACTGACTAGCGAGGACCAAACCACAATGCGTAAGTACGTGTAACCGTCTGCAGTTTTGCGATCTTGTTCGACGACTGGTCAAATAGATAGGGTATACAATTAAACAATGGTTGATTACGAAGGTGGTGGTAATAATTATTTAAATCAAGTTTGCGAGCATAAGGTAAACACCAATCCCATTGTATTTAACGTCAAGTACAATGTATGCAAGACTACTAGAGGTGAGAGCCGCATATCTAATTTAGTTTTCCATTTATATGCAATGCGGTTTGATCCCTGTTAGTCAGTTTGCCGTCGTACTCTGATGATGACCATGGAAGGTCGAGACGCGTCAGTGCGTGCGACTGGCTGTTGTTTTGCTATGTCGTTCGACAATTGGTTACATACAATGGAATTGGTGTTTATTTCAAGCTAAAAAATTTGTTTTTTAAAATACAAAGTTATGAGTGTTAAATTCAAGCTGGCAAACTTTATCTAATTACGAAATACAGTTATCGCGATTATGCAGTTCTGCAGCTCTAAACATCTAACTCGCAGGCTAAGATACGTCAAATTCCAAAAGCCAAAGAAAAAACTATACTTCATCATCATTACAAACGACAATTCAACGACATTTAAGGAATAATAATCCACCGCCGTATAATCTTGAGGAACAATTAACACGTACATAACATTGTTACAAAAAAACAATAATTCACAATAAAACATAAATGATTTAGCAATGTGTTCACCTAATCGAGATACCTCCTACAATGAGTAGAAACGAGGCCACATGGTGTACCGCACAAAATAACCACAGTCAAGATAGTTTTGGGGAAAGATGAAATCAGTAACACAGTTTCCGTGAGCTTGTTAATGTACCTCATTATAAACAAGACCAACTTTGTAGTTAACTTTGCCTAGCAAGGACAAGATAGTCAAGAGGAAGACGAATCTACTATAAATATGCAAGAAGATCGTCACCCATCACGAACTGATGTTACACGGTGCAGGACTTCTTACCAATTATCATTATCATCATCATTTACAGCTATGCAAGAGACAGTAATGACTAATGATTCACTGTCATATAACCATATGAAGAGAAACAAAAATAAGAAAATTTATATAAATAGCGCAATCAATTATAAAAAAGGCGACGTCAACAGAAAAAGACTAGAAAAGAAAGCAGTCTACCTGAACATCCCATTTAAGGGGGATGCAGTTTCCGGAATGGCACAAAAGAGAGTTAAAGCAGAATTAACACGCACATTTATTGCAGCTAAAGTACGAGTTTTATTTAGGGCAACACACTTGCTTTTACCAGCAATCAAAGAGAAACAGCCGTTAATATCGACATCAAATATTATTTACCAATAAACAAGCGCAAGTTGTTGACCAATTTGCATAGGCCGATCGAGCAGACGATTAATTAATCGATTGAGAGAACATTGCAACTAAAGCGTCTGTTTTAAATTGCGCAATAAACCCACGTTTTACAGACCTGACATTTAAGGTAATTAATGAATGCAATAACAAAAGTGAGTTAGCCACACACGAAGCTTTATAGTTACAGAAATTGCAGCCGGATTTCCGACCGGCAATCGGATCTCCTATAAAATACCACATGAGCCCGACGACGGCACCATGACTCGGCGTGTGTTCCCTGCCACAAAAGGGTTCAACAACCACAGGATTACATGAACTCCTGGACAGTACCCCGTACTTCCGAATGGCGAATAAGCTCTCAACAGCCACCGGCAACCATGCAACTTATTGCTGCCTTGCAGACTGCGCTTGGATGTGCAAAGGCTAGAGGTGCGTCCTCGATCAAAAAGCCGAGTGGTGAGGGCACCAAATTCCCAAGAAACTCCATGAAATGTATTTCTATGGAGCCAGCTTATCCTCCAAAAGGAGTCAGCCGCAGTAAAGTAAAGTAAAGTAAGTAAGCAGAAGACTCATGTTCAGACATTGAGCTTGAACTGGAAGTGACGCCCGCGATTGATTGGTTGTTCCTTTATTTCAAACTCTCTCCATGTTTACATTTTCCTACTTTGTTTTGCCTTTCAATTTATATTTAAAAAGATGTTAATTTGAAGATACTTGAGAAGAAAATGCGAAAGAAACGGTTCTTGTATCTGATTAAATTTCTTTTTCTTTTTACACATGGAAAGGGTACTGTGAATTTTATTAATGCTCGCGTTCCAAAAGAAAAAAACTTGTATGTTTTATCAGGGAGAGAGTGAAAGATTAATCCTCTACACAACACAATTATGATCAAGTCGTCATTAAGGCAAGGCAACATCAGTTATACAGTTTCCTTTCCACCACAAACAATAATGAATACGTGGGCCCTATCCCGGAAGATGAACCGGTCCTAAACTACCAAACTTTATTTTGGTTGATTAAATATTTTTTACACGTTATTATTTGTCTACCTGGTGACTTACACCAGTTTGGCGCAAGCTTAGATAACAGACTGTCGACATAAATCGAACTAATCGACCACGTAGAGTAGAATGGAGCCAGTCCAGTTGATGGAGCCTTAGTTGCTCAACTAATGAGGAGCCATTATTGGCGTGTCAGAGAAACGGTCCATGAACACAAGCGGCACAGAATTTGCTGGAAGTCCAACGTGTGCATTTTTGCTGGTGTTCTGCATCATTACAGAAAAAGCAGGATCACAAGTTTTTTGGAAAATAATTCGGAAACGAGCCTCTATGTTCAAACAAATTATTACTAAACTGTATTACATGAGTATAATAATGAAAATTTTACCTAAGTTTAGGGAGAAAATAAAAACTTAAGCTGCCGTTCTTCGTGGGGGGTTTAGACTGTCCTATTCTAGCCTCTCCTTATTAACTTCCTGGGTAGGAGAAGCTAACACCAGTCCAACAAATCATAATGACAGAGTAACACAACACCAGTAAGGTGGTGACTCCAGCGATGACAATTAATCTGCTGTTAAATAAAAAAATCAGTTCAAATCTGCTTCATGTTCAAATAATCGTTGCTATTTTATCGTTTGGCATTCAACTGGGTTTGCTAGCATACGAGTTAGTCAAAAGAGCAAAGCTTTCGCTTGAAAGAGGAACCAATTAATGCTAATTATTGCGCTTTTAACATAAAACAAATAAATCAAAGCATAATTTACGATAGCGCTACGCGTGAAACTGGCCAGAGCTCCAAAGTTCGCAAAACGGAATTTTCTATGGCTAAGGTCTATCAAATGCAGTTTTTCACGCCTCGCCACAATTCCTCGAGTGCCCCAGACGGTTACAGCCTACTCCACCCTCAAGTACTGCTTTTTGTTAGTTTCTAGGCGCGACTCCATAGTGATTTTTTGTCAGTCAAATTTTCAATCGATTTTAATGTCAAAATGGATGCAATCACAGAGCGCACAGGTTCGGAAAGGCTTTCAAATACGCGGCTACTGAGAATAAAGACTTCCGAATCGACTAGCCTTACATTTTAAGGTCAACCTGTTTACCGCCAATACAACGTTTGACCCAAAATTAGATAACTAGCCTTGTAGATGAACATGCCGGGCTAAAAATAAATGTTACTTCTTAAGCATGCGTTTGCGCATCGAGCAATAAATGTCAAAATGTCTAAATAAACCGACACACCATAAAAAACCAGAGGCGAATAACGAAGACCTTGAAAAGTATGTTTGCCGAGTTTAGAAATATGTGCACATGTGGAAAATACCTGCCTTCAGATGGTTAATGTGAAGAATCAAATCAAAACACTACTACGTTAGATAAAACCTAATCTAGTCTGCATTTTAAGTAAAAAAGGCAATAAAAATCACCATGAAACAACTCGATTATTTAGGAAATAGATTCCAATGCCGTAAGCACAAAAGAACAATGAACAGACGAAAGTTGATATCCAAATAACCCAAGTAAGTTTTGGCCTGTTAGCATCAGTTGAAAGCCACCACTTAAGACTGAAACATTAATTAAACAACCATTGATTTCGCGGGTGGTGGTAGCAATTCTTTAAATCAAGTTTGCTTGCTTGATGTAAACACCAATCCCATTGTATTTAACCAGTCTTCGAACAACATAGCAAACCTACCGCCAGTTTCACGCGCTGACGGGTGTCAGCCTTGGGATTGATGTTTACTTTAAACTCGCAAAATTGATTTAAAGAATTGCAACATTAATTACTGATTACTGCGAATGTATTCTACGCGGAAATGGCCTCCTAAGCCATTAGTCTAGAATTTTTCGCGGCCGAGACAAATAAATTGATTGATTATAGCTGCTAACACCTTAGCAGTTTTGTGAGGAAAGCACCCATTCGTTCGATTTGCTTCAGACAGTAAACAGCTAAAAGTTGTAAGTCTTTGACCCGGAACAAAATATACAAGCTGACAATTCCTCGCCCTATCTTATTGGCAATAACAATCACAAGTTCAGAATTTTCCTAACACATTATAGTCGCCAGGCCACTTAGGTAACTCCGAATAATGGCTTCTTTCGTCAGTGTTTGGCCAATGATATTGTGGTCTATTACTTTTATTCAACATTTAGGCGACTTGGTCAGTGTATCGTAATCTCACTAGCCAAGAGACCCTTGGTGTGTACGAAAATTTGCGGGAGTCTCGAGGCAGAATAAATCCAATGAGAAAGCCGGATTAACTCTTCAGAGGCCCTTGTGGACTCGACAGTATATTGCGAAAAATTTCGTTGCTTACGCATATCTTTGCAGCCAATCTTTTTTGCCACGTGACCGTCTAACTAATCGCGATTCTAAGTTTCATGCCAATTCTGTTCGACTAGTTGCTCTTTCTTATTGAAGCGTTTGTCGCACGAGATAATCTATGTTGCTCCGAACAAATCTAGCCTATGTTCATTTCCAGCAAGTGTAGACAAAACACAACTACGTTAGATAAAACCTAATCTAGTCTACATTTTTAGCAAAAAAAGGCAATACAAATCACCATGAAACAACTCGATTATTTAGGAAATAAATTGCAATACCCCAACTACACAAGAACACGGAACTGACGTAAGTTGATATCCAATTAACCCAAGTAAGTATTGGTCTGTTAATAGCAGTTGAATGCCACCACTTAAGAATGCAACATTAATTACTGATTACTGCGAATGTATTCTACGCGGAAATGGCCTCATAGCGATATCACGTAGAGTACCCCTTTTTTACGGATGCACCCCATTGCGTGAATAGAGGTACGCATTTAAGAAACTGCGTAAAAATATGCATACTTACACAAACAAAAACTGCTTGATTTGATGCAGCATCATCATCATCAACATACTCTTTCTAATCATAATCATATTTACTATTATTGTCATCAACATCATCACAATAATAAACTTTACCATTATTATTATCATCATCACCATATTAATCATCAACATTACCATCATAGTCACTATTGTTACCATCACCACCTTTATCATAATAATCATATTTATAATAATAATAATCATCATCATCTTTCTAATCATAATCATCTTTATCATTATTGTCACTCTCATCAACCTTATCGTCATAATTACTTTATCATCATCATCACCATCTTTCTTATTATAACCATCTTAATCATCACCATCATCTTTATCTTCAAAATCAGCTTTCTCATCATAACCATCTTAATCATCATCATCATCTTTTTAATCATAATCAACCTTATCTTCAAAATCATCTTTCTCATCATAACCATCTTAATCATAATCATCTTTATCATTATTGTCATTCTTATCAACCTTATCATTATAATCATCTTTATCATCATCACCATCTTTCTCATCATAACCAGCTTAATCATCATCATCGTCATCACCATCATCTTTATTATCGCCATTTTCATCAACTTTATCTACATAATCATCATCTTTCTAATCATAATCATCTCTATAATTATTTTTATCAATATCCTCATCATAACCATCTTTCTAATCATAATCATCTTTATCATTATTGCAGTCATCCACAACTTTATCATCATAATCATCTTTATCATTATTATCATCATCACCACCACCTTTATCATCCTAACCATCTTAATCGTCATCATTATCATCATAATCATCTTTTTCAACATCATCATCAACTTTATCATCATAACCGTCTTTATCACCATCCTCATCATCATCATCGTAATATAAATAATAACCACATGACAAATCTTTTCAATGCTACTGTACGAATAAAAGTAAAACTTAAAATAGCGTAATTATTATGATTGTGGCCTTTTGTAATGCTAGCTCACAAAACAAAAGAAACGAGCCTAACTATATCTTCAAGCAACACATTGCCTAAAATCGCATTAACAATGAATAAGAAAAAGAACCAGATGGGTCAACCGCAAGTATGCCAAATAACTATCACTGAGTTGAATTTGATGTCATACAGATAAAAACCAAGAACAGAAATGAAAAACGCGAAAAATAGCAACGAATAGGGTCGGTTGATGAATCGAAGTAAATTTAAATATTTCAGCAACCGGTACGTTAACAAAATACAGCTGCGATATTATAGAGCCATAAAACACCAATCTGCTAAAAATAGACCAACTGTATTTTAATTCCGAGTAGATAACGACAAACGAATTTATATATATATATATATATATATATATATATATATATATATATATGATTGTGATCTCATGTATGTTGGTGAGGCGATCAAGGAAAGAGTCGAACATAGAACTGCATTTAAGTATGGGCGTGTTGCTAAATCTGATCTTGCCCGTAATGTAGCGGAGACTGGACACACTATTAACTGGGATGATTTCAACGTCATGTACGTTGGTGAGACCATGCGCCGAATCAAAGAAAGAGTCGAACATAAAACTGTATGGACATGTTGCCTAATCTGATCTTGCTCATCAGACACACTATTAACTTGGATGATTGAAGACGCATTGCAATATTTATTCGTAACAGAGTGACAGGATTACATTACATATAGACATGATATTATAAATGGATCCGATTTTGAAAACGCTTGTTAGGCGACTTCTATCTTCTCTCCTTATATTGCTTTTTCTTTCTTTAAATAATATTCAAAGTTTTTCTGTCTAACCGTCACTTATTTTATTTTATATCTTAATTAAGCTTCTTATTTTATTGGATAGGATTTTTTGTCATCTTCCCCTAAACCTACCTCTAGTAATACGGCATTTATTATAAGAATAAATTATAAGAATAAATAATTAGTCCAGCGTGTGCAGAGTAAATTAATGTCTATTGACTGCAGTTTCATTTCGATGGACATACATATGTATTAATTATATTAAATCGAATCTTTATTGGTTATGTATACACATAGACATATACATGCGTGACGTGCGCTCATTCCATGAGATGACAAGCCTATTCTGAGGTGGTTTGATTGAAATTTCACACGTGCATGGCTCATTCGGATTTCAAATTTCAGCACTTACAATGACATGTGCGTTCCTGATTTAATGGTAAATTCACACCCCGGCCACTGTAGTTTCACTTAGGCGGATGAATGTAACAGTTACGAAAATGCACACGCAAACCCACGTGACGCGCAGTATCTAGTGATGCGTCAGTCTGAAGTGTAAAATGTCATGGCCAGCGGAAATATCGCGTTTGTTTTTTAAAAACCGGTGAGGATGGTCCAACTGAAGAAGGCGGCCGAAATATAGTAATGAAAAAAAGCAACTTAAATTCATCTTGAATCAGTCAAATGGCAGATCAGGTAATAGACCAGTTTACTTGACTTGAATACCATGGCAGCGTGCTCTCAGATTCGATTTCCGACCGCACAAGTCCTATTAATAGGAAGTGACCTAATTAGCACGAAACCAGGCCCAAGTCACACGAAGTGTTCCCATTTAACTAATTTTTTTTATAAAATACAATCTTGTGTAACTGTCAATTAAATAGACACACAACGCGTAGGCTGTTTTCGTGGCATCAGACAAGTCTGCACAAACGTCAAGGCTTGAATTAAAGTAAACACACGCTGAATATGCAATTATGTTTTAAGCAGTGCGTTCCTAGTAAGAAGTTGGTTCAAACAAAGAGGACCAGACGGATAGGCCAAATTTAGCAAGAACAAAAAATGCTAATGCCAGGTAGTTTTTGTCAGTCGGGTCCGCAACACAATGCAATCTCCATACCAAGCTTCGGCATGTCAAATCTCACCTTACAAAGAGGCCAATTGTCGACATCCTCAATACGAACGCCAACTAACAACTGTTACCTGTCAATGTTTGACAGAACACGTGCCCAATAGCCGAGTGGAATAGCGGCAACCCCAGCACACGATGCCAGACGAAAAAACAGCACTAATATTGCACAATAAGGAGATTGCTAACGGTAGCCTGGGCAGTCTCTAGGTTAAACACAGGCTAGTTTAAAGGAAAAAGTAATAAACCATTCGGTGAACTTAAAAAGCATAGGTTGAACTAGAAATAATACAATATTTTATGTTTGCACCTGAAAGCACATGCTTTCAGATAACGTACAACAATGCTATTGATTATTATTGGTTAAATTATAATTATTATTAGTTTTTTTCAAAAGATATTAATGTGCAGACTGCCGTAGTATCAATAGGTGAAATATGCAATCATATGCCTAAACGACTTACTAGAGGGGTGAAAATTCACTAACATAAATATGTTTGTTGGAACACGGTTACCGATTTCGCTTCAGTTTCGTCTACCTGGGTCTGATGTTTGCTGTATTCTGTGTTGTAATGTGTGGTAAGCAGAGTGCAAACACTTACACATGGTGTCAAAATCCATCTGTTCTTCCCAAGGTATGCTGTAATGAAAGCCAAATGCCCAATGTACCTATTTTGCAATCTCGCATTCCGATCAGAATTATCTGAATTCACCTATTAACCGACTAAATGTTCAGTTCATTGCATTTACATAAAGGTTATCTACCCATAATATATATATATATATATATATATATATATATATATATATATATATATATATATATATATATCATGTACCTTAGAAAACAACATTGAATAAACAAGTGTGTTAACGGCGAACAAAAGCCCATTTATTTCGAGATTTCAGCTATTTTCATTCCGTGTTTCCATCTAATTAATTAATTCAGAACTAGTCAGCATTGTTTGTGTTTTTATTTGCAGCAGTCTCGCGATTGTTGATGGTTAACTGTGAATGTATGTACACATGCTGTTGCCCTTGTAATGTAAAACAAATTGATGTTTTAGGTCTGGGTTTCCTTGTGTTTACGTTCTGTGTCTTGATAAGCCTAACGCTGTTTTCATTTTCGTGGGTAAAAAATGTTTTTATCTCGTATGTTGCTTTGCGTTTCGCACTGTTCGCGAGTTTTCGTTCGCCTGCCTGGTAACAGAACAGGATGTGCGAAATTCGCACCTCCATTAATGATGGCAATGATGTTGTTTGAGTAATTGTTCTTTTCGCGTTTTCTGGAAATGCGCTAGTACAATGGGTCATCGAATTCGCTTGGAAACACGAAAACTGTGGTTGGCTTGTCAGATTCGTGACTGGTCGCGTAAAGCCTCACGCTGATGCCGACATGTTACTGAGAAAATCGTTAAATTGGTAACGTGCCCCATCTTACGTATATGCTCCAGAAAGTGCTGATTTCACTGACTGTGCCCAAGCCATTTGAAGTCAATTTCTACGGTGAGTATTGCTTCATTCTGCTGATGAATTGCGTTTTGCAATTCCTACTTGGCATGCGAACTCATGATTTTTAGCGATGTTGAATAGATAAATTAACTGTCAATCAAATCAAATCAAGATCTGCTCTGAACACTGGACTCAGAAACAGATTGGCATCCTGAAGAAAATTTAGCTAATAAACCATTACGGATAGCTATTCAAAGATATCAGCAACAGACCACGTCAGGCACATATAGTAGAGGATACCGTCAACCAGCAATATCAATACTTACTATAATCAAGGTTGTGATCTTGAAATATACACCTGACTCATTAATTACTTGCATGTGTCTATATCAAGATCGCAACCATGATAACAGTAATTGTTATTACCGCCCACTTGCAACCAATGTTTGTTTAAATTCACAACTGTTAATTTAAAAACCTCAAATCAGCAAAATTTTACAGTATTGTGAATAAATAGTATATATATATATAAATATATATATATATATATATATATATATTTATGTGTATATAATTATTGTAGTTGTATCATGGTTATATATGTAGACTGTAAAGAACATAGGTCACACATTCCCTAGCCATTGGTTTTAATTCTGAGTTTTCCTTCTCCTAGATAGTCTGCCAAGCAAGGCTGATGAGCACTATCTGCCCAGATACCAGTGGCCAGAGTTTCCTTCAGCAGCCGAAACTTGCCCTTCACGTCTGGAACGCTTGCTCTCATTCAGTCACTACACATTTAACAAAAGTTACAGTGCAGTTAGACCAAACTCGAGGCTTCACATGAAACGGGATGATGGCTGTCCCTTTATGGCCCGGCAAGGTTCATGTTACCAATCCCGGGTCGACTAGCTTGAGCCCGCCGGTCGTCAAGCCGGAATTTCTATGGCTACGGGCCTTGCCCGAATGCTAACTTGGCCATAATGGTGTTGTGGAGAGGTTTAGTTTGCCTCATTTCTGTGAGTTATCCTCATAAATTTACTCATAGTAGCAAGGTATTCCTTTTCTCTCTACCCCTCTCCTCTCGTAAATCTCAATAATAAGTTATCTAAATTCATTTATATACTTTTTTTCACTCACCATGGTTATATAGCAGTGAGCATTAGTCACTTGACTTTTGTGTGGCTAGAGAAATGATGATGATATGTATATATATATATATATATATATATATATATATATATATATATATATATACATATATATATATATATATGGCTCAGAGTCATATTTGTTCCTCACATATTCAAGTAGAAACCCAGAATGTATATAAATGAAAGATTATAGGCAGTTTTAGTATTCCCGAAATAAATGGTCATTATCCACTTTGCTGTGTATTTTTTTCTTTGAATTAGAAGCCATTGTGTAATTTATAAAGGCATTGGACATAATAAAATATATATATATATATATATATATATATATATATATATAAATTTAACGTATGGAAAGTAATTGATCAGCAATTTTGATACAACAAATTTACCGCAGAATTTGATTTAAAAAGGAATAGCGCCATCATGAAAATTAGCCAATTTGGAGCACACATTTGAAGTTGGGCACAAAGAAAATTTGACGATTTCCCAATTGTAAACAAATCAGTCGGAAAATTCGCTATGCACAACGACATGATAATTTGCACGAAACCCATTGAGTTCTTAACCGGCACAGGCTAGGTCTTTTGAAAACCATTTTATTGGTATATATATATATATGAAAATGTTCAAAATATTCATACGCACACATTTAACTAAAAGAAGGACACAATTACACAAGCATTGTATGGTTACATTAATAAATTGCCTAATTTATTCAATAAGTTATTTTAAATGACATAGATTTTCAACTGTTAAGTTAAAGATTTTCAATTTAAATCAGTATTAGAGGAATGTTTCTTGGCTAGCCTTTCTTTTAGGTTTATGGACTATTGGGCGTTGACTCGCAATTGTTTGTGGGACAGGAGAATGTAGACGAAGCATGAGTGATTCTAATTAGCATAACTAGATTTGTTCTGTAATAAATAAAGCCTAAGTCATGGCTACTTGTGCATCAAGAAAATAAAGTCAGACAGGATTTTCACTTTTCTGGTTATTTTTTAAATTTATATTTGATTTGGCTACTTTACTTGTCTCTCAAAGTTGATGCTGAATTGTGTTTAAAATTACCCTTGCTGTTGAAATGGCTGCTTTTGCTTGACATATTGGCTTCATCCAACGAATTATCTCACGACGCTGATCTAAAATGTAGTCAGGTTCGGTTTTAAATTGCAATGTTATAGCTGGTCGGAATGATTCGAATATTATGTCGTGTTGATGGAACGTATCTTTGGGTGCGCGCCTGCCTTGACACAGAATACATAAATACACAAACATGCATGCACACATGCACACATACATACATACATACATACATACGAATATGCAAGTATACATACAAACATATATACATACATACATACATACATACATACACAAATACATACATCCATACATACATAAATTCATACACAAATCCATACATATAATTATACATACATACATAAATCCATCCATACATACATACATCCATACATACATGCATACATACATAAATACATACTTACATACATACATACACTAAATAAATACATACATACATAAAAACTTACACAAATACATACATACATGCATACAAACATCCATACATAATTATATACATACATACATATAATTATACATACATATATAAATACATACATCCATACATACATACATACATAAATACATAAATAAATACATACATACATACATACATTCATACATACATACATACATACATAAATACATACATCCATACATACAAAAATCCATACATAAATATATACATACATAGGGGCATACATTTCTACATCCAAAAGGATTCAGGATAGACTTTTAGCCTGTGTTTAATTTGCCTTCGTACAGCTCCACAAATAGTTTTATAAATAGAGGGTATGGGGTAAATCATTAAATTATAATTTTAATATCTGCTAGGCCAATTATATTGTTGTGTGCTAATCAAGTGATGAATTAAAGTTGTATTGAGGTGGTTGTATTATTCCTATATGGTGGTCTATATACAAAATTGCTGGTAATGTAAAGAATGTTAGTTCTTATGTAGAGACTGAAATTAGTATATTCAAAATCCTTCTTCTTTGTTGCTAACATTTGGTGCACTAATTAGGGATACCGCCGAAGGTATCCGAAAAAATGTCAATAAATGAAGTGATTGGAAACACTCCTGTGTTAAACATAACGTAGATCGAGTAATTATGTAATAACCAGTTTCGCGAAACAAATGTGTTCAGTAAATACATAGTTCGTCGAAACATTAATAAAGTCCATAAATGTGCCTAATACATACGGTAAAAACCACTCGCAATTACGAACTTTGCTTCAAATTTCTAACAAAGCGCATAAGAATATCGGTTTCACGTCAGAGCACGAGAAAAATGATTGTCTGCCTTTATTAGATGTACTACTAAAGAAAGATACTAATGGTAAATTAAACGGAACAACCAACATGGTCTGCACAGTATTTGCATTAAAGCAGGTTAGTCCAGATTAAAATGATTTAATTTCTAATGGCTATCCTAGACAGTTAATTGAATCAAATATTAAAAGGGAAGTCAACAGAAACAGGCGTATTTCGGACCAGAAATGAAAGCAGTTTATCTGAACATCTAATAGAAATGGAATGTGATTCCCGCACAGCTCAAAGGAAAGTTGAAGGGGCATTAACACACACATTTAATGCAGCTAAACTACGAGTGTTATTTAAGGTAATACACTTGCCGTTACCAGCAATCAAAGGGAAACAGCCGTTAATGTCGACATCAAATACTTTTTACCAATATACATGCGCAAGTTGTCGATCAAATTACGTAGGCCGTTGCGACCTGATAGTTAATTACTCGAGTGAGAGAACATTGCAAAGACTACAAAACTAATCTTTATCCTACCAACATTTGATTATTACATGCTTTAAATCAAGGCAAAATGAAGCAAGTCGAGGAAGGAACAACAAAGGAGGCAAAAAATACACAAACCAATACCACACAGAGTTAAACCAACATAGTTTAATGATTTAAACATTGCATATTTGATATTCCACTGCCGCATAGTTACACATTTAATAGGTATGCGTGGGCAGTAAATAAACTGCAAGTTGCATATTTCAGACATTTAATAAATTACGCAAACAATGAAGTTGGCTTCACTACTGCAGGTGTACACATTCGTCTAGGAGATCGTACGGCCATATTGTCCCACATTCCTCATCCAAATATAAAGTGATCAAAGGGAGTAATACCGGCTGCTACTGATGAGTCGCCAGTAAGCCCGAAACGAGTGATCACATAAGATTATACTTTCCATCTTTGACTTACCCTGCTACTCCTATTTAAGCTAAATTGTTACTGCGGAGAGTTTCCGTATGACCAACTAAAGCTGCCGGCTCTTTTAATCGACGTATTTGCTTGGTTGGGCTTAGGTCACTGTCAGCTGAGCGTCAACAGGGCCTGTTCCACGCGATCGAAAGAAACAACCTTGCTGGCTAGGCCACAAAGGCCGCGCCGATAGGTGGCTGGCAACACAGTAGAGTAAGGCTAACCAGCTCCTGGCCGGATGCTATCGTCCGAGGTGTCGGTGACTTTCTCACGGCGCCCCATATCCTCTCGAGCAAAAGAGACGCTTTCAATGAGGCTTCACGCTAAGTAGGATTACTTTGTTCCAATGGTAATGGTAGGATTCATACTATCACTACCGGAAGGACAAATCGGGCCAGCCGGTCGTTAGGCCGGAAACTTCCACGACAACGTGTCAATATCTGTGGATTCGTAATGGAGATAAAGCATGCCAGCATGGTTTACGAGGATAGTTGGAATATGAGTCGGCAGCATAGATGAGACAGGGTTTTTTCCGAAAGAAATATGCATAGCCCATTCAAATCCAGATTTGCATACTAGCGCCACTGGTAAGTGTGATCATCACATGTTGACGAGTCCACGATTTCCCTTCGAGGGCGATCGATCGGCACTCTCGACTCCGTAATGATCCGATTGGACCTCATTTCAAGTACGCGTTGAGTTCGGCATCTCGATGGCTCATCACACCAACAACTTCCGAAGATGGTACTGATAAAAAAGTGCCGAAACGTTAAGCAGTCAAGGTTAGATCGAACTTCATTTCCAACGATTCGTGCAATCGGTGAGGATGTCTTCGGAGGGATGAAACCACGAAGTCGAGGATAGCGAGTACTTGGAAATGCGGGTCAATTGCGGATCACTGCGGAATTGAGAGTGCAAACCGACCAGCCACGAGAGAAAATCGTGGATACGTTAAATCAACGTCAATGTCAAAAACGACGAGTAATGAAATAAGTTTGAAAAAATAAAAGTAGGATTACGAAAATGGAAACAATTAGAATAGCGGAGTAAGGAACCAAGCAGAACTCACTTTTGAATGGCAACAACAAGATGCAATTGGAGACTGTGCACAGCTTTGTAGAAGTTCAAATGTTCGTTAGCTTTCTTTTCTGCTCTCGAAGCGTCGACTGCAGAGTACACGACGGAGACTTTGTTTTCATCATTCACCTTGCTTGAATTCGCATTGAATAATGCGGAAGTTACTGCCTTATCATCAGGAGGTTTGTCGAGAGAGAAGCCGGGGATACTGACGTCTCGGCAATTAGAAACAGGACTATCGTGAAGTGTGAATGGACCAGAAGGTGACAAGTCTGCAACTGAAGGAGCGTTTGTTACTGGACTCCGTTTTGTCCAACCATCAAGCAGTCGACGTTGAAACAATTTGAGTTCTTGAAGGCGAGCTTCACCGGAATTAAGTATTTCAGTCCATTGAGATACAAGGGACAGGCAAGTACCTAAGAGATATTAAAAACGTAATAATTTACAAATAAGTTGCTAAAACTGAAATAACGTCGTTAGAAAAACGGCTATGCGAATGATTTTTTTTCTTTCCATATTTTTTGCAATGTGGCTTGATCCTCACTGTCAAGTTTTCCGTCGCTCTCTAATGAGTATCATGGAAGGTCGAAACACGTCAGCGCGCGAGACCGGCAGTAGTTTTGCTATGTTGTTCGACGATTGGTTAAATACAATGGGATCGGTGTTTACTTCAAGCTCGCAAACTTGATTTAACGAATTAATGTTCGTGTATGCCTAGAAATTGTACAGCCGACATATCCTGTCAAATACAATGTATAAAAGACTAATAGAGGTGAGAGCCGCATATCTATGTTTGCTTATCATTAATATGCATTGCGGGTTAATCCGCACTAGACAGTTTGTCGTCGTAATCTGGTGTTGATCACGGAAGGTTGAAACGCGCCGGTGCGTGCGACCAGCGGTAGTTTTGCTATGTTGTTCGACGATCGGTTAAATACAATGGGATTGGTGTTTACCTCAAGCTCGCAAACTTGATTTAAGGAATTGTTACCGCAACCCGCGCAATCATTGATTGTTTAATTGCATGTAAATGGTTTGATTGGAGCTATAAAACTTGTTTTAATGAATTGTTATCATTAACTGTACGCGTGGAACAAGCTGCATAAGTTTTACTTCGCAACTGAACAAATATCGGGCATCCGAAGTTCCCATTCAAATGCAATGTACGCCGATCTTGCATTTGAATTGTGCTCCGACGATGACCATACAAGGTCGAAATGCAGTAGCACATGTAATTAATGGATGTCTTGGTATGCTGTAGGACTGGTTACATCCAATGGACGTTGGGTTTATCTTAATCGCGCAAAATTTATTTGGAAAATATACTGAGTTACAAAAACGAAATTAACACATTAAAATTTCGCGCCGTCAAACGTCAACTTTACTACGAGAGGACCGCGCACAGAGAAAACTTTCCAACTCACGTCACGAAAGCATACTTTTGAGGATACTCTCAAAATGTCCCTAAATAAGTCCAGAGAAAGAGGATGGTGGTGTATTGCAGCTATACACATTTTTCTGTCCAGCTAAATCTGAGTTAAATAGTTCAAAAGCCTAGTTGACTGGGTGACAGACAGTTTAACTATACACATGTACAAATTGCCAGCTTTATTTGAACGCCGACAGTTTAATTGCTTGCCTAATTAACTGTAAGTGCGCTGACTGATTTGCCTCACATAGAAACCTTACTGTTATGCTTCACAGTGAGCTACAGTTTTAATGCAGATGTTTGCTTTATTTTGATCTCTCAATTTATAAGGTCCATTATAATCATCATCATAATCATCATCATCATCATCATCAGCATCACCACCACCATTATCATCATCATAATCATATCATGTCGTCATCATCATCATCATCATCCTCTTCATAACCGCCATCATAATCATCATCCTCTTCATAACCGCCATCATAATCATCATCCTCTTCATAACCGCCATCATCATCATCAGCATCCCCACCACCATTATCATCATCATCATCAGCATCCTTACCACCACCATCATAATCATCATCCTCTTCATAACCGCCACCATCATCAGCATCCCCATCACCATCATCATCATCACCACCACCATCATCATCATCATACTCTACATAACCGCCATCAAAATCATCATCTGCATCCCCACCACCATTATCATCAATCATCATCATCACCACAATTATCATCATCATCATCATGTACAGCCTTAGAAAAAGCCAAAAGTGACTAATGTTTCACTGCCATGTAACCAGGGCTGATGAGCACTAACTTCCCAGATGCCAGTGGCCAAAGTTTCCTTCAGAAGCCGAAATTTTCCCTTCGCGTCTGGCACGCTTGCTCGCATTCCATCACTACACATTTAACAATAAGTGTTACTGTGCAGTTAACCAAACTCGATGTATCACACGAAACGGGACGATGGCTGTCTATTTTACAGTCGGCAAGGTTTATGCTACCATTCCCGGGTTGACTAGCTTGTACCCGCCGGTCGACCGGCCGGAATTTCTAAGGCTAAGGGCCAGGTGGTTCAAAAGACGTTAGCCACTACAATGGCGACTCCGCCGGGACATATTCTGATTTACGTAGATGACTAAATCAGGGCGACATTGGTTATGATTACAGTCAGCGGCGGTAACAATTATTTAAATCAAAGTTGGTAGTTTGATATTAACACCAACGCCGTTACACACACACAAACGCTTTATTAAAGACTAAGCAGTGTATAAGTAGGAAAAGGCAATTCAGCCAATACGCCGATTTTGTTTTCATTGTAAGCTGTTCAAACTACGTTCAGAATTTGCTGCGGAACAGATGGATACACAATGTACTGACCGTACTCCGATTAAAAAATTAAATGCTTATTAAAATTAACAATTAAACGGAAAGTTAAATCGGTCACAGAAAGGGATTCAGCAGAGACTACCAATTTCTCGTGCTTCTCTACTGGAACCTGTTTTCCGAAACCGCGCCCATTATTTGACTGTTAAAATACCTCTTAGTACGTCCGGACATGGTGCTGCTAGACTCCCGGGGGTACGACGCATTGTAATCAAAAGTATCCGTCCAGGCGATGGACAACCTATTCCTCCCTTCGCTCCAGCTATCTGCCGGCCTATCCCCGGTAGCCTTGAGAGCAGGATGCGTAGACGGCCCTTTAAAACAGTGCCCAAAGCCACGCAATCGATATGCGATAACAAAGTGCGACAATGACGAATCATCACCGCCAGACAGAATCGAACTGGCTGGTTCGTAAATGTTATTCATCAGTAGTGCATCGTGATGCTTAGCTGTCAGTGACAACTCAATCATTCTAAGCGGGAAAAAACGATTTAAATTTCTGTCCAAGCGCCGACAGCTCTCATTGATCATCACCCGCGGCCCTCGCAGACAATAAACATGGGCTAGTGGACATTCTGAATGTGATGGATATGGATCAAGTTAAGGCACTCAATGACCTTAATAGCCACTCATTAATCCTAGGTTACATTTGCACGTGGGCGCAAATATATTTCGCACGTTAAATATACTGGGCAGCAAGAAGCGTCATCTCGCAGGCGGGAATCAAATCAAAATTTGCAATGTTAAATACTTGGAACTGGAAGGCAGAATTCGGTGTACCGTAGCTGTCTACATTTGGTATCACCGAATTCTCTCTAGCCAGGCAAAAGGGGAGTCTGTATTGTCGTTAGTTCCCTGAACAGATCTCTGTAAACAGCCGACCTGGTGTGACATTCTTGGAAAAGTTTGTTTCGTAGTATCTGCATATGCTCCCACCGAATGAAGCAGAGACGAAAACACGCGCGCTTCACAAAGAAGAGCAATAACTAAAAGTGGTGTCTTAGCTATTGGTGATATAGATGCTCAATTTGGTCACATGAGTTATGCAGAATTTCATCTAGGTGTCAGGCACAGGTTAAACTCACTACACGACGATAATGGCTGCGCATTAAAAAGAGGTTATAACTGATTAACACAAACTTCAGACTGTTATGCTCACCCGCACAGATTATAAAACGATTATCAACAGATGGGACAATTGCTATTCGTCTTGAAACAGGTGTGCCGAATCGTGTCCTATTCTCGTCCGTTATAGAGTTACAGACATTGAATAACTATATACCTAAAACTCATGTTCGGAAGTTGGTACAGCCGTATATTTTTTTTAAATGTAGATTTTCTAAAATCAAGACAACTGGTCTTGATGGTGAGACTTCGAAAGTACTGTGACTTGAGATAGGATCCACTATGCAAAATGCAGGTACTACTGTGTGTAGCGTTGTATATACCTGTAGAATCATATATTGGGACCGTGAAAAGTCTGTGGAGATTCGCGAGTCTCGGCGCTAACTTAATGATGATACTGACTCATTTAAAAGTAATTCCGACGAAGCAGGACTGAGAAAAATTAAAAGTTAGCGAAACAGGAAATGATTATAACAAAATCTAAAAACCGATAAAATGTGCCGTTTTAATCAGTGAGTTGAATAATTAAAAATGGCGAATGCATCATTCCCGATCCTCGAAAGTAAGCACGAATCAATAAGGTGGAATGCTTGTCTCAAGGAACCGTAAGAGTAATAAATACAGAATGCAATTCTCTATCTAAGACATCACAATAAAGCTATCGTAATTCGTGCAACTATCGTCGTATTAGTTTAATTTCAGTAGTATTTAAGTGATGCTATCTTAGCGCTTCGATTTCATCAAAAACGTAAAAACAAGCCGTACAACGTATTCCAAAATAGCCATGTTACTATAATTCAAAGAAGACTTTTACTCAATGGATCGCAGTGTTCTACTCGATATGCTGTAGAGAAATTGATTTTCCGCTGAATATTTAAACATCAAAAGTGCTCTTTACATTAAAATTGCTGTTCGCGTTAGGGTCTAAAATTAATTATATAACAACTTTCTTATTAGGAATGATATCCACCGTTTTCATTTATAATTAATTATGAAATCATCATCATCATCATCATCATCATCATCATCATCATCATCATGACAGCAGTACAGAAACATTTTATAACTAATGTTTCACTTCTATGACAATGAGACAAACAGCATGTAATTTTTTTTTTAATTCTTAAATACCAACAAAGTCAAGAATAAAAATTGAAACCAAGCAGAAACCTTTGATAGAGACTGATTAATGAAATAAAGAATCTAATTCTGATGAAGCCTAGATCTCTATACACTCAATTATGGCCAAGTCAGCTGTGAGACAATTTTAGGTTGGCAATTTAGCATCACAGCATCGCTTCATTAAGAAGCGACCAAGTCTCGCAATTAACTTTGTCCTATTAAGAAAATATAAAGTTAAGATGTTTCTAAAAGACATCCGCAACATGATCGCCATTGAGCTAGACTCCACGACATATCGCACAGAGTTTCAACCTTAAAACTATGATGCGCACGTGGACCCCATCCTGTCGTGCGAGTGTGCCCAATACTACCCAATTTGGTAAAACTGCGTTCATATTGTTTCTTACGAAAATGATGAGCAGTTGAATTGAAGGCATACGCAAAATGTGACTCAGCCAATGCATTTATTTGGGCCTTATTTGTTGCTTCAACGTGGAACATTTATGGACCGATCAAAAATACGTATACAAGCGTGAGCAATTGGTTATTCGTTGTTGTTAACCTAATGTCAACGTGCTTCTCATATAAAGGCTATTGAATGCACGTAAATCATAATCTCTAAAAGGCCAAATCACACCAGCGTATAATAAAAATGCGCGTAAAGGTGCATTGTTAACACGACCTCTAAGGAAAAGGGAAATACTCGCGTTTGTCCGTAAATGGCGAAGGTTGGAGAAAACTACTCAAGCTTTCGTATTTCTCATGCCCACCTTTTCAGACATATTGACTGAGCTGCCAAAGTAAACAAACCTGAGATCTTCACAATGAAATTGTAAATTTTGAGTTGCGTAGTTGGTGATTCGGTAGAAGTTGTGAATTTTATACCGAAAAGTGGAATCACGACTGATAAATTATTCGAGGTGGCTAGAGCAAAATCTCGATTGTCGAATCATAATACAACATTCTTTAAATCAAGTTTGCGAGCTTGAAGTAAACACCAGTCCCATTTTGTATTTAGCCAGTCGTCGAACAACATAACAACGGCCAACTGAATAGCGAGAATCAAACCGCATTGCATAAATATGTGGAAAGCAATATAATATATGCGACTCTCCAAATCTGTGGTAGTCTTGCATACATTGTACGAGACTGGAAATATCGGCTGCACAATTTCTATGCAGTCAAGAACATCAACTGTTTGTAGCTTTAGCTATATATATATATATATATATATATATATATATATATATATATATATATATATATATATATATATATATATATATATATATATATATATATATATATATATATATATATATAAGCAATACAATTAATAATTGATTGTGCGTGTGGTGTTAACAATTCTTTAAATCAAGTTTGCGCGCTTGCAGTAAACACCAATCCCACTGTATTTAACCAGTCGTCGGACAATATATACAAGTCTGCAGACAAGTTAATTCAACGATGGCTAGCGCACGATTTCCGGTAACCCTTTTGAGAGAAGGAGGGTCGACTAACTGCAAGTAACTAGCACGGTATCTTAATTACATAAAGTACGAAAAAGATTAGTAAACTCTCTATAGGTTGCGTTTCCACCACCCGCAGTTTTGCGATGTTTAAACGCCAAGGTTTCAACGCGTACTTCTCATTCTCATTATTGCTCCACATCATTGATACGGGCATACTTTCGAGGATCGGTACTGTTACAGGCGTCCAGCCCACCTATGAAGACGGCACATTCTATCTGTCATCAGATTAGTGTTGCAATCATGTGCACTACGTCCGAAGTTCCCCATTATCAGAGGGCATGGAGACACGTAGATGAAATTTTGCATCACTTTCGCGCCCAACTTGAGCATTTACATCCCTCGTAGCTTAAACTACATCTGAACTTCTAGTGCTATTTAGCAGATAGCATGTCTTATTAAAATACGTCTGTGGGGCAAATCGGTGGAAGCAAATACAGATACAACGAAAGGAGACGTTGTTCAAGGTTTCTGCCTTTCCTTCTAGTTGGTCATTAACCATGCCGAAACAAGTTGGCTGTTTACGGGAATACATTCAGTTAAACAAGCTTCCGCATTGTTATGACTGAGAAAATTAGGTAAGTCCAGAGGTTCGAAGCCCAGGTGATGGACTGTATTCAGATTTCGCCTTCTCATAGACAGTCTACTGAACAAGACACATTTGTTCCCAATCAGTCACTATCCACTTAACCCTGCGTGTCATTGCAGGGTTAAAACGAACACGAATATTCATATTAAACAGGATGATGACTGTATCCAATTAGATCCGACAATGTTTGTGATATTCTTTCCGGACAGACCAACTACTGCAAGGTGGTCGTCAGTCATTACTCACTTCAACTCTGCCGCTTCAAGTTGAAGATCTGGTCTCGGTTTTTATGTAAAAATATCTTGATAGTTTTATCAATAACTCAAGTAATTTTAGAGACGAGGTGAGTATAAGAATCGCATAAGACAAAGTGGCCCCCTCCGACGTCCGCCATTTCTGAGGAGACGCGAGTGCCTCACTTTACCTTTACAGTCGTGGCTACGGTTTACAGAAACGTGTGGTTCGTTATACGCTGATGAAATTATCAACGACACCTACAGGCATTCGTCTAGTGTTCATTGGCAAGACTCTGGGCTTGTATGCACGAATCACATGGATGAGGGGGCGGAGGGCGATTGGTGAAGCGGCCACTTTTGTGCTTGAGCAGAACCCACGATAAAATACGCACACTGGCCTTATAATTGGCTCTCGAAATGTGATGGCTTTTCCTACGCGAGTTACATGGTCTGATACGGCTGTCGAGATGCAAGAGCGCGGTATTCACATTTATTGTCTCTAGTAGACAAAAATTGCTTTCAGCTCTCCATCATGTATCTCGTTTGAGCCTAGTTCGCGGATAAAGGTGGCTTTTTCGTTACTACACGAGAGTGATCCAGTCAGGTATACTGTTGCCTTTCTGCCAAAACTGTAAAAAATGGATCCTGGCAGAAATTTTATGTTCAAAAAGCATCAGCCTCTCCAATATTTCCCTGCATCATCCTCATCATCATCATCATCATGCACAGCCTTAGAAAAAGCCGAAAGTGACTAATGTGTCACTGCCATATAACCATAAGAAGCGACCATTGTAATTCGTAGTGTTCATGATTTCATGTGGACTGAGGATGGCATGTATTCCGAGTTTTCCATGATCATCATCAGAGTACGACGGCAAACTGACTAGCGAGGATCAAACCGCATTGAATATATGGAAATCAAATTTAGATATGCGGCGCTCACCTCTAGTAGTCTCGCAGACATTTTACGAGACTGGAAATGTTGGCTGCACAATTTCTATGCAGTCACGCAAATAAGCTGTTCTTAGCTTTCGCCACAAACACACACACACACACACACACACATATATATATATATATATATATATATATATATATATATATATATATATATATATATAGAAAATACAATAAAACAATAATTGTTACCACCACCCGTGCAACCAATTATTGTTTAATTGTTTTATTACTGGTTAATCAATTATTGACACTACAAATCTTACAAATTTCATACTTTTTCTGGTAATTTAGGGCCGTTAGTTAGTTGAACGCATATTAAAGGAAGTTGTTCATAATTAACCTCCTGCCCTTAAATTGCTCATTTTTTCGTTAACGCATTTTAAAATATTTCATATGTTAATTAAGCATGTTTTTGTTGTCCAACATTCACAATTTCACTCTGGCATGATTTTTTTCTTGCTCTCCTCATCCTATCTATTGAGGTCGCTCAGATAATACATAATTTCACATTTTAAGAATAAAACTATTAATCTGACGTGTGTGAGGGGTAAATTAACATCTGTTGACTGCATTTTTACCTAGACGGATGTACATGTGTATTAGTTAAATTTAAACAAAAATTGATTGCGCGGTTGGTGGTAAAAATTTTCTAAATCACGTTTGCGAGCTTGAAGTAAACAACAATCCCATTTTGTATTTTAGCAGTTATCCTACGACTGGTTATATACAATGGATTGGTGTTTAGTTATATCTTACTCTTTCGACAATGTATCTTATTTGAGACTATTTCACTGATGAAGTTGGTTCTTTCGGTTCTACGCCAAAAATGATGTTGCCTTTAGCGTAAACGTAAACGCATCAATGATAAATTATTCTGCCTCTGGCTATTTGCGGCATTCTGATGTCATGGAGATTGTCGAAACTGTAAAAAAGTGAATTCTGGCTGAAATTATATGTTCGAAAAACATCAGGCTCGCCCATATTGCTCTGCAATATAGCATAATCGTTTCTCTAATTCAAGGTGACGAGCGTGAAGTACACACACGTCCCATCGCATTTAATCCATCGTTGAACAACATATCAAAACCGCCGCTAGTCACACACAGACACACTGCCGCGTTTTGACTCCCCATAATCTTCATCAGACTACAACGGAAAACTGACTAGCGAGGATCAAACCGCATGCATAAATATGAAAGGTAATGAATGATTGCGCGGACGGTGTTAACAATTCTTTACCTTAGCTATTATTACGAGACTAACCAGTCCGAGGTATAAATGAAATGGTCACAGGAAATAACGCATTTGTACTAACTAGATTGTTCCTAAGGCATGCCATAAATGGTAGACCGATGACGGATCCCGACAAAGGATATCCGAAATATTTCCATAAAACACTGAACTAGGAATAATCTTGTGTTGGATCAGTATAAAAAGGGTCGCCTTATCTTTTTGGAGTCGCGCAGAGTGGATAAGTGAAATCAGGCTACAACAGGTAAACTTATCTCCGTTTCTGCCTCATTTCCTTCCCCCTTCCTCTTCTCAATCTAACAATAAAACTCTTTAGAATATATAAATATGGTTGGTTTAGATGAGTAAGACTGAGCCCAATACCAGGTTGTCAAATATCGAAAATGGTTCAAGTAGACGATCATTCATCAAACCTAGGTTAGATTTTAACGTAGGCGCATTTAATGTGCTAACATTAAAACAACTTGGACAGCAAGAATATCTTGCTCAAACGTTGGATAAATTAGAAATCGATTATAAATGATAGTAAAAACCATTTAATAAGCGATAAAATAAGTCGTCTTGATAGGTGGACTGAACACTTCAAAAATCAATATCTTTGGGCACCCGCGTCAGTTCCGATTCCCGAAAGCATGTCTGCATCAACAGTGTGGAATGTTAGTCTCGAAGAACCATCCGAGTTAGAAGTACGCGATGCAATCCTATCTCTTAAACGCCGCAAAGCCGCAGGCCCCGATGATTTGCTTCCAGGGTTATTTAAGGATGGTGGCCATATAATTTCAGGAGCGTTGACCAAACTTTTTCATACTATATGGAATGAGGAAACCGTACCACTTGATTGGAATGAGTCGACCATCATTCCTATCTTCAAAAAAGGCAATCGTAATTCGTGCGATAACCATCGTGGTATAAGCTTGACTCCAGTCGTATCTAGGTTATTTGCTTCGATTATCCTACGTCGTCTTAGCGCTTCACGTGAATCACATACAAGGAGAAGAACAGGCCGGATTCCGCGCAGGACGAGGTTGTATAGATAATATTTTTACGTTAAGGCAAGTTCTTGAACAGAGACATTTATATCACCGTCCCACAATAGCCGTCTTTCTAGACTTCAAGGGTGCATTTGATTCGGTGGATCGCAATGTTTTATTCCATATTTTGTCGAAAAGTGGTGTGCCCACAAAATTTGTTAATATTATACGCGCTCTCTACACAAATACTTCTGGTCGCGTTAAGGTCTACAACGAATTAACGCATAACTTTACAACCAGCAGTGGTGTTCGTCAAGGTTGTCCACTTTCCCTTTTTTGTTTAATTTTGTAATCGATGCTATTATGAACAACACTCTTCCACACATTCAGGATGCAGGTGTTGAAGTTCTCCCGGGCGATAAACTAGTCGATCTTGACTATGCGGACGATATCGTACTATTATTCGACAATCGGGATGCTGCCCAGGCCACCTTGAATAGATTAACAGACGTTGTTCCGTCTTTCGGTATGAAATTCGCACCCTCTAAATGTAAGATACTGTTACAGGATCACCCACCACTCACTCCAACGTTGCGACTGCAGAATGAAGATCTAGACATAGTCGACAGGTTTACATATCTTGGTACCGTCGTAAAGACCATCCCCTCCTCAACGTGGTATGACGGTGTCAACCATGTTTCGATGATCGATCGTACATGGGCTAACGGATCTATGGCGGTGGTGTGCCAGGGCGTGGTGGATTTCCGACCGGCAATCGGTCTCCTATACTTTATGAGCCCGACGACGGCACCGTGACTCGGCGTGTGTTCCCCCTTGCAGGGGACAGCTTGGCCACAGGTTGCATGGACTGCACCCTGGACGGTACCCGGCCTTCCGAATGGCGAATGAGCTCTCAACACAGCCACCGGCAACCATACTATTTACTGCTGCCTTGCAGACTGCGCCCAGATGTGCAAGGCTAGAGGTGCGTCCTCGATCAAAAAGCCGAGTGGTGAGGGGACACCACTTGTACCAGAATCCCAAGAAACTCCATGAAAATGTCACAATCTATGAATACCGTTCATGCTACGGCGTCCCCCGGCAAGCGACGCGCCCTGTGCTCCCCAGAGGCTAAGGGTGTCAAGTGAAAAGCTATCTGGTTTTATCAGCGCGAAAACACCTATTTATTTCGGGTGTTGGAATGTTCGAACATTGCTTGATATCGGCAGCCAAGCAATCACGGCCAAATCTTTATATGACTACCAGATTGAAGTTGCATGCCTGTCTGAAGTCCGACTGCCCGGCACGGGATCAACGAAGATAAAAGTACCGTCGGCAGAATCAACATACTTGATGCATCACAGCGGACCAGTTGACGGGTCCGGACAACACGGTGTAGCCATTTTACTTGGTCCTACAGCGCAGAGAGCCATGCTGGCTTGGAATCCCGTATCACCGAGGATCGCAACGGTCCGACTGAGAGGGAAACCTTTTAACATCACAGTCGTAGCCGTCTACGCACCAACCCTCGCAGCTGATTCAGATGTGAAAGATGAGTTCTACGACCAATTGCAAGAGACCATCAACGGAATTTCCAGAGGCGACATACTGTTTGTTGCTGGTGACTGGAACGCACGAACAGGACCTTCTGACTCATCCACCAGACACATACTGGAGAAAGTTTGGTCTGGTGAGCGCTGCGAGAACGGAGCACGACTTATCAGCTTTGCGAAGTCAACCATATGCGTTACCAATACGCGTTTCCAACACCCTCGGAAGCATTTGCTCACCTGGTATTCAAACGATGGTCACACAGCCAATCAGATCTACTACATTCTGGTACGGTCGCGTTGGATGTCTTCTGTCGAATTGCAGGTCATACCGAGGAGCTGAAACTGGCAACCGAGGAGGGTCCGACCACACTCTAGTACGTGCCAAATTGAGGCTCCATCTCAAGTCCCGACGGCGCCGTCAACCTACGAAACGCCTGAATGTTGCTGCCCTAACGGACCCATCCCGTTGTACAGCGCTATCTGCCTCAATCACTGCAAAGTTGACTGCCGCTGACGGTGGAACTCATGCCGTAGATAAAACCAATGTGGAGCATCAATGGAATAACTTGAAACTCTCTACTCAGCAAGCTGCGCTTGAAACGCTCGGAACCATCAAAAGTCACCATAAAGACTGGATCTCTGAACGCACGATGCGGGCGTCACAAAAAGCAAGAGATGCCCGGATGAATAACGCGCCTAATTATCGCCACCTGAGACGTGAAACCACGAGGTCTGCTCGGGCTGACCGTAAGCAGTACTGGGATGAAATGGCTTCCGCCATGGAATCGGCTGCAAACGTCGGTGATTTCGGGGGTCTCTTCCGTCTTATACGTAAAGCATCCGGTAAGCGCAATGCAGAGACAATTCTACGCAGCGCAACAGGAGACTTGATTTCTGATGTCAATGGCAAAATCGCAAGATGGGTATGGGTTGAACATTTTTCGCAGTTATTGAACCGACCATACAGTGGCCGCTCCCCACCGCAACCACCTGCAACATCTACACCCAGCTACGATGTGGACTGCTCTTCCCCAACTGAGGTTGAGATCGCTACGACCATCCAGCGCATGAAGAGCAAGAAATCCCCCGGTGAAGATGGAATTCCTGCAGAGATCTACAAGGCCTGTATAGGCGCACTACTGCCATCAATCCATCGACTGTTCTCTTCTATCTGGGAACAAGAAGCATGCCCGTCAGACTTCGGAATGTCAATCCTGCTACCGTTTCCCAAAAAGGGTGATAGATCAAGGTGCGAAAACTACCGTGGTATCAGTCTTCTCAACACCGCATCCAAGCTGTTGGCGTCGATTCTATTGAACCGCTTCTGTAATGAGCGGCATGTCCGTACCCGTCCCAATCAGGGTGGATTCCGCCCAGGCAAAGGCTGTGTTGATCAGATCTTTACATTACGGCGAGTTTTGGAACATCGCAACGAATTTCAACAACCAACCGTCGCTTGTTTTATTGACTTCCGAGCTGCTTTTGACTCTGTTGATCGCGACTCCCTATGGAACATCATGCTGCTCGACGGTATGCCCATAAAACTCGTCAATCTGATCAAGGCCTACTATGCAGCCACCAAAGCCAGAGTACGTAGCCACCAAAGCCAGAGTACGTGTTTACGAAGAAGAATCGGATGAATTCAGTCTGCACACAGGGGTTCGACAAGGATGTCCCTTGTCACCCATATTGTTCAATTATGCGGTTGACTGGATTCTGAGCAACGCGCTAACTGAGTTCCGAGGCGTTCAAGTATCAAATAACCTATGGCTGACGGATGTTGATTACGCAGACGATGTTGTTCTCCTTGCTGACAGCTTTGGGAGCATGCAAGCCGTTTTGGATCAAGTGGCCCAGTTTTCATCAGCCGTTGGTCTGGAAATCAATGCCGACAAAACCAAAGCCTTCGCCATCGGTGTATCTTCATCTGATGAGCAGCTCACGGTGTACGACAGCCCAATCGAAACAGTCGACGATTTTACGTACCTTGGCTCAAAAATACTTCCAACTGGTCAAGCAAAGAATGAAGTCCGAACACGCATCGACCGTGCCAGACTTGCTTTCTTACAATTGAAGAACTCACTTTGGAGAGAAGTGAAATCAGCCTCAAAACGAAAATCCGAGTCTACCAGACTACTGTTCGCCCTGTGCTACTGTATGGCTGTGAGACTTGGCCATTACGTTCTGAGGACTCCAAAAAGCTCGAAGTATTCGACCATTGGTACCTTAGGTACATCACAAAGACAAAATGGATGGACCGAGTGTCGAACGCATCTGTTCGTCACCAATGCGGTGACATCATGCAACTATCCATCTGGATCCAACATCGTCGACTTCAATGGTTCGGCCACGTACTACGCAAACCCGAAGACGAAATGGTACGGCAGGTGATGAACCCAGGTCAATGTGCAAACTGGCGCCGCCGCCGAGGTGGACAACTGAAGACATGGCTTGCAACAATCAAATCGGACATGGAACTCCTAGGTTTACGCAATGTTTATGGTCCGCGTCACTGGGAGCGTCATTGGCCCTCTTTATGTTCCAAAATGGCTGCCAACCGCCCGGCATGGAGAGGTTTAATCCGGGATATCAATGAAGCCGGCTTATCCTCTAAAAGGAGCCAGCCGCAGTAAAGTAAAGTAAGTAAAGTAGTTTACATATCTTGGGAGCTCTATCGATAACGTAGGCAATATGTCCGACGAGGTGAGAATACGGATCGCGAAAGCTAGAGTAGCTTTCTCGAATCGTTCGTCATTTATGGAGAAACGCGAATATTTCACTTTGCCTTTAAGGTCGTGTTTACAATGCATCTGTACGCGCAGTCTTACTATACGCTAGTGAAACTTGGCCTCTTAGAGTTGATGATCTGAGACGCTTACAGGCATTCGATCATCGTTGTTTGAGAAGTATAGCACATGTTGGTTACCAACAACGAATAACTAACGTTGACATCCGTAGACGTATTTTTGGATCTGACAATAAGAGCTCGTCGTTAGAAAAACAAAGAAGGCTCCATCATCTTCGTTGGCTTGGTATACGTATACGTAACAGCCAACAATGCGAAAAGTTGGTTAACTCTCAATCCATCAATACAGGAATTACCAGATCCCAGACATAACTTTTCAATACAGCGAGAAATACATTTACATTCAAACAGGCACACACAGACACAAACGCATAAACACATACCAATCAGTCCAAACAAGAAATAGAAGTATAATCGAGTCAGATTTGTTGCCATCCATATAATCAAATGAAACCCCAGAATGTGTATAAATGAAAGATTGTAAAGTGAAGTTTAGTAATCCCGAAATAAATAGTCATTATTCACTTTGTTATTAATGTTTTTTCTACATAATTAGAAATACAGTATATATTTCCATGTAATTTGCAATAAACTGATATTTTCACAGTTACGCATCCTGATTTAACTACTACTCATGGAATGCATTTAACAGGCAAATATGGCATTGTAAATATTACTATTTCAATATTTTTATGTCTAGACATAACATTTAAATAATATTATAGTATGCAATTGAAGATCGCCTTTTATTAACAAAACCTGATTTTGTTGTTAACGCCACCCGTTCATTAGTATACATGTTTTCATAAATAAAACTTTATCAATATTACGTAAATCAAAACAGGTAATTATTTGCACGTGTTATGTTCTCGATATCTCATTTTCTAAAATGTAGATTTAAAAGGCTACACGTGTTCCTAGTGCATTGGTGCTTATTCCCACTAAAAAAATAATGTCAGCATAAATAAATTGTGATTTCAGGTCTTCTGAATGGTGAGTCCCTTCCCTTATAAATAACTTTGTCGGTGCTAATGTATTTCGTAGTACTTACACTAAAAACAAATCAACTTATGCTCCAAGCTGCAGAAAAACACAGGAACTCGAGGAATACATACGATGCCAAAACAAAAGAACCGGAGCATTACTCTTGAAAGCATGTGCACAATGAATTCCAAGTTGCATCTGAAAGTTATTAACGTTGCTCGACTAAATAGTCACTGATGTTACAGAGTCACGTAACCATGAGAATAGATTTGAATAAAATAACTAATAATAATAACAAAATACAAACTTAGACAAAATATTATTAAAGAAGAGTGATACGTGAGAAGTATAATCTAGTTACTATCAGCATAATTACTTAGATAACACACATAAACCAGGCAAACGAGATCTCAACAAAAAACATGTAATACAGCTACCATGCAGTTTTCACTGCATTGCGTTTTAGACACAACCAACCCACACAGGTAATTCCGCCCAATTAAGAAATGAAAATTACAAAGATTATTTTACTATAGGTCAGCAAAAAGATCGCCACTCATCTCGACTTGTTACCATATCACACAGAATTCTAATCAAGAACAATGATACGCACATGGATCCTATCCTGGCCTGCGAGCGGGTCGTATATTACCCAATTTGGATGTAATTGATGTTTTCTGCCATAGCAAAATCTGAACACATGGACCATCAGACTAAAGACATACGTAAAATGTGACCGAGCCAACGCACTTGCTGGAGTCTTGTTTGTTTGTTCCAAGAAGAGCACTTGTTGGCCGATTTAAAATCACTTCTAGGAATGTCTTCGTTGATTAGTCGTAGTTGGTAATCTATACGTACTGTATCTCAAACAACGGTTGTCGGATGCATGCAAGTGTCTAAAATCAACAACTTTATAGGTCCAAATCTTACAAATACATGATAAAACTGCACGTGTAGATTAATTGTATACCCTACCTTGTCACTGAAATTGACAATATTATTCAAACAGTCACCATGCTAGATTGGAGAAAAGTATTTATTGTCTCTTTCGGAATCAGTACCAAAGCACTGAACAAGCATTTATACAAGCCCGTTTCTACAAAAAAATTTTTACCAGTTCGCTTGATGTAGCTATGCTGCCAGCTACAATATTTAGCCAAAATAATTTTAGTCAATACTGTGCATCGCTTATTAAATAGTTTTGTAAATGTGATTAAATCAGCATGTGCAGTAATCCGAACATCTTGCTGGCTATATTCATAAATATCACCCTCTTAGCAATGGTTTTCAGATAAAAGCAGACGTTCATATCAGATAGTTTCTACAGTAAAAAGAGAACGTAACCTCAGCTATAATATCAGCAGACTAGAAGCCAAGCAACTACAAACCACGCCACATTTACAGTTCAACTCATTAAACATAATATAACAAGTTATGAGTTAGAGAAAACCCTATGCGCAACAGTAAGAATGCCAAACAGACAATAAAACACGACAAATTAAAGAATGTTCGCCAATATTTTTGGATACAATGTCATGATAGGAGCTCAAATCCCAGAACTGGCCACGAACAACCATATTCAGTATTCGTACGATTATCACGAATGTATGAAATGCAATAGTGTTAACACAACACTGGAGACAGGACCTCCGAGTTGGTGCTTATCTTATTCATTAAACTACACCGGTGGCGTTTCGCATTGTAGGCAGATCAATGATGTCAGAAAAAGAAACTTGAGCATCTATTCCTGACTAGGAATGAGCAACTAAGATTTCTTGCAGCAAAAAAATCTGTGAATGTCATGGGTACACTGAAATGTAGTATCAGTATACTATGCTGATTCAACTATATTTAGTAGTAAGTAGATTGTACCGTCCTATTATCCTACATTCTTGACCAAAATATATAGTGGTTAAAGGGCGTAGCCTGGCTCCTACTGATGAGTCGCCAATGATGGCCTGAAAACGAATGTGCATGAGATTATACTTTCCGTCCATGCTGCCTTTGGTTTATCCTTCTGGTCAAAACTGAACTAATTTGTTACTAAGGTTCTAACACCTAATACATACTTGCATATATATATTAATTCTCCTTCTTTCTGACTCATTCATTAATTTTTAAATATTTAGTAGTATTCTAATAGAATGGTTATGCAAAGTGAACTTTGCAATTTAAAGTTATTCATTAAGTGTATATTTATTCTCAATGGATCATTCAAATTAAGTGTAGATATCCATCGAATGTGCCCAAAGAAATTAAAATTATGAATAAAATTCAAAAAATTGACAGGTGAATTAATATTTTTCAGTTCAACACAAACGATCTCAAACTTCGACTTATTACCACCTGAGGTGAAATCAGTTAAGTTCCGTAAATTTAAGGATGACGTACATTTTTACCCCTAAAAATTTTCTGATAATGAGTCATCACTTGGCATATAAATATCATCATACAACGGTGATAAATAATCAGCTAAACACTCTCGTTTGAGTATTTCAATGTGGTATAAGAAAAGTTTGACAGTCTGATCTCATGTCAGCAATAATTTACACTTCAATAGCACCTTATCGGTGATACATGCATGTTATGGCTTGTCCATCTAGCCTTTATTTTATATTTCTTTAATTGCACGCTAAAGCTGCATGCATATCAACAAAATTTATAGCGTTTATTACCATGAATAATCTTAATTTATTATTATAGACTGTAATCTACTTTTACCTCATTTTGTATCTAGCTATTTTGCATTATGATAGGTTCTGTACTGAAATGCTGCCATCATTAGCAAACTCCTCTAGCTTGCCTAATGAAGCTTATTCTACCTTATTTCTCCAAGGGAAACCTCACATTGTACATTTATGGGTCTTCGATAGTGTTTTATCTTTACCAATATGTTAAACAATGTTCTTGTTGTAAATAGTTTGCTCACTCACAACATACCCACATGACTATCTTTTAATGTTTTGATATATATGCAATTTATAGTTATCGAAACAATATGAAGTTACCGGCCATGAAGGGCCAAAACCAAATAAAAAATTTAAAATATGCCAAAATTTATTACCTGTGTTCAGATTAATATTTGGCGTAGAAACAACAGCGGAAAACTTGCGCAAACCCTCTGAATCAAGGAATATCAAAAATTCGCGCAACAGCTTAAATAGATGATAATCAACAGGTATCTTACCTTTAATGAATTCATGTCTGCCGGCAGTTCCTGTGAATCTTTGTGATTGTAAATTTTTTTAATATCTACGTCCATCAATGAATTTCCATAGTCAATGAAATTAATACCTGCAGAAAGATACGTATATGTATACAATAAAAACTTTACTTGAAAACGAGCATCTTAACAAACGACTCAAGTCTGCAATATATTCAGCGGTAATATGCAGAAGATGAGTATTAAATTGTGGGAACATTTCTTTCGAACACACACGCGAAGTCAAGGCATTTGGACTAAAAGAAGCTTAAGCGAAACAAATTTACAATGTAAGACATCGACTACAGCATTCTAGTTCTTGCATGAAGGATATGCATTTTCTTAAATTTTCATGGCGCAATTTCAGCGAATGGAGCAATTTCTGCGAGGATGACTTTAGTCTTATTGCCCTCCATAAATTAAAAACTGGCAGTTGAAGGAGACCACATAATAAAGCGGGATGTATAAAAATAGACAGGCAAACGACGACACTAAAATACAAAATTGATGGCATAAACGATGATAACGGCCTTTACTTAAGCAACAGCAGCTTACGGTTGTGTTAATTTTGCTATATCAATTTTATTAACAACAATAATGTGATCCTCCTCTTGTAATAAACAAGATTTCAATATTGAATCCAAAACTTGTAGACAGATTTTTTGAAACTATAAGATAATTTAATCAATTATTACCAAATAGTTAAAATTGATGAAATTCACACTTAGAAATGACTTAAAGTTATACCTAAGTTGGGAAACTCGAGGTTTAGAGCAGAAAACAGGTTCTGCAGGCAGATCTTCCATTCCGGCATCTTTAAGATATAGCGCCAGTGGATGATTCTAAAATGAAAAAGGTTAAATTTATTTGCGAAAACGTACTGGTGGCGAAACGCATTCGTCGACATCCATACCACCTGTTAATTGCACAACCTAAACGACCGCCATGCGAAAGAGTATTTATTTACTGAGATGTGATACAGTATAACAAGGTTTATGTTAGAATTATAATACTACTGATGAAGTATTGCTAATATTACTCAAAGTAGCCAGGTGGAAATGTACTGTTTGTGACCCTAAATAAAATCGTGAACGCGACGAATAAGTCGAATACCTTGTTTAAGGCACGCGACAACCTCGCACGCACTCTCGACTACGCACATCATCACTTGCTCGCGCCCTTACACTGAGACGTGTCGATGGGCACATTAAACTGTTTATCAACAAAGAAGCGCTCCACATCGAAAGACGTATCCGCTCAGCTTCTAAATCCCGGATAAAGTTCGCTGTCATCAAACACCAATTGCCGCAAAAGCCCAAAACCTCATATGTTAACTTCTCTCGGTCGGACGACTCCTGTTTCGCCGACGACTATTTGACTTATCTTTACGACTCCTTTTTCACTCCCACTCCGCATGCTGAGATGTTAGACAACGGAGATACTGAGAACCTATGCTGGTTCAAATTCTAACCGGCCTCCGTCGCCAAAGCAACTAAAGACATTAAATATAAACACCAATTCGATCAATACGATGTCTCGGTCAGCATGATTGCACTCCTTGGCTGGAATATCTTCTCTCTGGTTTCTGATGCTATCAACCGTTGCCTCGAAAATTCCTATCTTCCCCCGGATTGGCTTAATTCGACGATCTCTCATATCCCAAACAAATGGCACTTCGTCGATCTCCTTATTCAAAGACCTCCGCTCATTACTATCATCTCTTCTTTCACTAAAATCTTCGACAGGGTCTTATACAACCTAATCTACCTCTTCATTAAATCTCAGGACATTTACTATCTCCTCGATGATCAACATGGCTTCTTGAATGGCCGCTCCACTTCCACCAACTTAGTTAGTGTCCTTAATCATTGATACTCCTCCTTCTCCAAAGGTCATGAATGCACTCTTATCTTCCTGGATATGTCCAAGGCTTTTGATTCTTCGTCATTTTCAACAATTGAATTCGTATTATTGAGAAGCGTTATCTGCAGCAACGTCCTCAATCTTATCAGTTACTATCTCCAAAACTGATGTGTGATTGTAAAAGTTGGAAATAGTCACTCGAGGCCAGCCCTCATCCGGTCTGGATTTCCCCAGGGCTCCGTAATTGGTCCTATTCTTTTCAATCTTACACTCGCTCCGTTGCAGGTTGATGAGAAACTTTTATAGCTGTTTAAATATGCGGATGACATCGCCATAGTATTCAGTAACCCCACAGCATCCAACTGTTCCTTACCTCTTATATCGGAGCTTTTATTCTCGCTCTATTCGCAGCTCAGGAATATCGGTCTCAAAATAAACACCGCGAAGTCTCTTTTGATGAAACTCTCCTCCGACCCACTCTGCTCTCTCCCGGTTGCAAATTAACCCTATGATATTGAAGCAATAGATTCAGCCAAACATCCTGGTATTTGTTTTTCAAAATCCGTAGATTTCTCCGCACACCTTACACACAATACTTCCAAACTCTTCAAATGGGCCCGTCTGATCTGCTTCAAAACTAACAACCCAACTTTCCAACTCACGCTATTCAAGGTCTATGTCCTACATCTAATTTCATACGCTAGCGAATTCTGCTGTTCTCTCACTCTCGCGTCCTCGCACGCTATCAAACAGATCTCCTCCCCCACAGCCAAATTAATCGGGAATGCCTGATCCTGGCAAACCTTCTACCGCTTTGGTTTACCCGTCAACTTCGAGTCATTTCTTTTATTCATAAGGTCACAACTAGTCTATCACTGTCCAACTTTGCTCACCCCAGTCACCACTTTGCCATACGTTCTCGTAACTCTTCTATCCAATCTTACCATACCTCCAATATATTTAACAATATCTATCTCTTTTCCAAAGCCACTAGTGTCTTCAATGCTCTTCCCACGGAAATAAAGCTTTTAAAATTCCATGAAGGAGCTGAAGGAGGAGAACAACACAATTAAAAATAAAATGTCTAAGATGGAGACGGACGTTAGTACATATGCAACAAAATTAGATTTAGCAGAAATGGGAAATGAAATCTTAAGCGCTAAAATTGAAGAATTGACCATGGCGTTAAATGATAAGGTGGATAAATGAAGGGTCTATATTCAGCCAGGAATCGAATTAGTGGACATAACAATAGAAGACGATACATCAACAAAAAACAATACTTCAGGAGAAGGAATATTAAATATATTATCTAATGAAGTTTCAGCAAGGATTGGAAAACAGGAGCAGTTAATATTATTTAATCTAAATGAAAAAGACGACCCGAATGATGTAGAGAAATTAAATGATTTAATCAGACAAACGACAGAGGCCGATATAACGAAATGTTATAGGATAGGCAAGCGGTCTGAACGACCACGGCCGGATTTGGTGATAGTATTGTAAACGCCCCGGCTTCATGTAAATGCCGTACGACGTTACAAACTCGGTTAAGGTGCTCTGAATAGAGATTAGTTACTGATATGGGGGCCCTTAAGAGGGCCTGGTAATGCGTTCTCTTGAAGTCTTCAGAGTTTGAAGATGTCCTAGAGCCTTGGGTGGACTCTGGTTGAGTTGTCGCTCCCGTGGTTGAGCTGTAATCACGCTGTGGATGGCGTCCTGCAGGTTCTGCACTTAATTGGCTCGTCTCTCCGGTATACCGCAACAAGATGAGTCACGGATGTAGTTAGTTGTTGGTGAAACTATCAAATCACCAGCGTAGGTATTGACAGCCGACAGAACGCACACGCGTGAAGCAGGTAGAATGCAAATGCCACAACTGACTTGCATGGTAAATTACCGTGCTTAAATAGCATGCAATATGTCTACTTGCACACTATTGGTTAAACGTGGTTAAACGGCAATTTCGCTTTTTTCTCATTGGTGCGACGTAAATAAATTTGAATTTAATTTACGCAATATGTCGGCCATTGATTTGTGTCGTTACAACACTTTCCTCTCTGAAAAAAAAGGAAAAAAATTCCTCTCTGCGAGGCTAGATAAGAAATGCATGACAGAGTTCGAACCAAGTTAAGCAAAAATATGATGAACCATAAGTGCTGGGCTTAAATATGCTTGTTGGTTGCTTCAACAATGATATGATGCCAGGTAACCACTAGGAATTGCTACACAAATTGTTAGCTCTAGTGGTCGGTCATAGCACGTGAGGCAAAATAGAGCAGTGTAAGTTTTTGGAGCCGCAGCGTGAAGATTTCGAGGTAAATCGCCTCTGAATTTGCCAGGTTTAAGTTAAAACCTAAGCAGGTTGGATCGTTGTCAATGTGTTTGTATACGACCAAAGGAGCTAGAGTGCTCGACGTTGTGGTCATGACATTTGTAGAGTGGTCTCTGTGCAATTGATAAAGTTGAGATATGCATTGAAAGTGGCCTGTACCATGATATGAAGCTGATCACTACTTAGTGTTGCTACACGAAAGCGTTAGCTCTAAGTAGCTGGTCATACCAAAATAGGCAGTGTAATGTCATGTGTGAGAAATACATAATGTAAAAATATATACATTAAAATCAAAGGTAACTGCATAAAACTTTGTACACGAACATTGCCTCAGAGATGGCATAATACCAAAGAACTGTTCAAAAATGCTACACAATTGTTAGCTAATAACAGCTGGTTATGCCACGTGAGACAAATACGAAAAATAACGTAAGGTTAAAAAATTTTGATAGTTAATGTTAATGTTTTAAAAAAATTAATTACGCGTTATACTGTTGAGGCCCCTAACCTATTGGTGTTAGTAAGCCCCCTAGATGCCAGTTCGCTAGAAGTCCTAACATTCACAGTAGAGTCTGTTTTGCCTACATTGTTATCTGTGTCAATAAGATTTAAGTCCATTAGGTCCTGCCCTAAATGAAATACATCTTCTAATTTAATATCGGCATTCATGATCAAGAATTATGATACTTAAATTGACAATTATTTTATCCGTTTGGAAGGTGAAAGTTGGAAAGCTATATCTTCAGCAATAATCTGCTTTGATGTGTACGTGACCCACAATAATAAATAAATTACCTGTTCCAAGACTCCTCCTCAGTGTTTTATTATATCAGAACACAAGGCAAGTGTCGAAAGATGTTTATTGTGTAATGTTGTAATCGTTTATTATGGAGAGAAATGTTAAAAAATGCAGCAAACGAAAATCTACAACCAGCTCGGAAGCACGATACTCAAAAACTGAAAATAGCGCACAATTATAAAATCAAGTCTTTAAACAAAGAATGTTCTGGAAAATAAAAAGAAAAAATTCTTTTTAAATAAAGTTGTTACAATCAGCTATGGTGGTTTAAATTTATCATTCAAGGTCATTTTATAAAAGGCGGAGGATTCAACATCCTCTACAATACAAAGCAGGTTATTGAGATTGTGGGCAGACGGAGCCTGAGACGTGTATAGAAGGTTGAACGCTCTCAGGATCAGTTGGTTCGATAAACGGTTTCAACCTGTCTATGCTTACTGATGTCGGTGTAGCGCCTTGCATAATGAAGAAGTATTTTGGCTGTCTGAGTAAAATCGGGTAAGGACCGCGATACTTGGGCTGTAGTGGTACAACAGAATTGTTGTTGCGAACGAGTACTCTCTTGCAGCTGTGGAGCTGTGGGTGAACGAAGACTGGACGAGGCGTGTGTCTCGGCTGCTGTTCGGACATGTTACCGAAATGAAGTCGAAGGCAGGTAGCTTCGTTTTGTGGGTCATCTTGTGCCGGTAGTAGACGTGGGAGCTGACTAGGCAGGCGTAGATCCATGCCATACAAGAGTTGTGACGCAGACGTTTTAATGGATTCACGAGTACGGGAACGCATGGCCAGCAGAACTAAAGGTAGTGCATCGACCCAGTTGCCATTAATGGACGAGGATACTAAAGCTGCTTTGAGTTCCCTATGCATTCTCTCTACCATGCCATTAGCTTGGGGATGGTAGGCAGTCGTCTGGCGTAAGATGCATCCCATGTACCGCAAGGTGGTTTTGAAACGATCAGATGAGAAGCAAGTGCCTCTGTCCGTGATGACCTCATTGGGAACACCATAATTGGATATCCATGCAGAGATAAAACCGTTAGTTACATCGTCTGCAGAAATGGTGCCAAGAGGTAATGCCGCAGGCCACCGTGTAAATCTATCGATCATAGTTAGAAGGTAGCTGAAACCTTGAACCTTTGTCAGATGAACTATGTCGATGTGGACGATGGCTAGGCGAGAAGTAGATCGAAAATGTTGCAACTTAGAACGAGTGTGTCGTGTGATCTTGTTCTTCTGACAAATTGCACACTCTGAGACCCATCGTTTAACATTCTGCCTAAGTCTGTGACCCCAGAAACGATCTGTAAGAAGTCGGACAGTCGCTTGGCTTCCTGGGTGAGAAATTGAGTGAATTGAATCGAAAACTTTTCTCTGAAGGCTGGTCGGCAGAACTGGCTTGTTGGGCTGCGTACCCGTGAAGTAAACAATTGGTAAGCCTTCCCACAGACGGCATATGAACTTGGTTGGGTGACGGGCTATTGATCTTTGAATATGAATGTCACCGCGTTGTTCAGTTCGCAGGAGTGTTGGCGTTAGTGCAGGTTCACTGAGTGCCACGGAGTTGACAGTGAATGGTGACGGCGAAGGTGGTTGTAGAGAGACGTCTGGCCTGGACAGGGCATCTGCAATGAAGTTCTGTTTGCCCTTGACGTGAAAGACGTCAAATTGCCATTCGCTTAGACGAGAAAGCTGTCTTTCCACTCTGGCAGGGTACTTGGCGATAGATGAAGTTGCGTTTCGAAGTGCGCTAACTAGTGGTGCATGATCTGTGAAAACAACAAATCTGCTACTGCCAATGATGCTGATAAAATGGCGCACTGCGTCGTGGATGGCGAGAAGTTCTCGGCCGAAAGTGTCGTACCTCGTTTCTACTGGTTGGAGAGTACGCGAGTAGAAACTGATAGGCTTCCGAACTCCGTCGATCTCTTGTTCCAAAGTGGCTCCAATAGCGAATTCAGAAGCATCTGTCGTGAGTAGAAATGGCTTTTCGAAATCTGGATGCGTTAGCATTGTGGCATTTGCTAACGAGTTGATGGCAAGTCGAAGTAATTCCTCGTCTTCGGATGACCAAGCAATGATGGAATTCTTGCTAAGTCCTTTTCGGTTCCGCAGGTGCCTGCACAAAGGATAAAGTTGTTTTGAAAGGCCCGGAAGGAACTTGCGATAATAGTTTAGTACTCCCAGGATTTTCTGCAAATCGCTCACAGTCCTTGGTGACTTGATATTCTTGATTGAATTCGTCTTTGACGGCAACGGTTGAATACCTTGGGCCGTGATACGATGCCATAAGAAGTCGACGGATGAAGTTGCAATCTGCATCTTGTCACTGTTGATCTTGAGTCCGTGGTTGGATAAGTGTGAGAGGACATTTCGTAGATGTTTCGCATGAGATTCTAGATCTGGACTGAATACCATAATGTCATCGAGATATGACATACAATAAGCAGAGTCGTCGTGAAGTATGTTGTCTATGAATCTTTGAAATGTCTGAGTAGCACACTTAAGTACAAAAGGCATGTAAAGATATTCAAAAAGACCAAATGGAGTGATGACTGCAGTTTTCTCGATATCCTCTGGTGCTACCGGTATGTGATGGTATGCTTGTCTGAGGTCAATCACTGAGAAGAAATTGCTGCCGTTGAGTTTTTCAAGTAAAGTGTTGATATTTGGAATAGGATATGCATCAGATTTTGTCACTGAATTTAGCTTACGGTAGTCTCCACAGGCTCTGTACGATCCGTTTGATTTTGAGACTAAGTGCAGTGGTGACGCCCATGAACTTTTCGATGGTCTGATGATTCCCTCTTCCAAAAGCCTTGAGAATTCTTCTTGGGCAGCTTTCAGCTTAGCAGGAGCCAGTGGTCGCTTCTTGAGTGCAATAGGTTGTCCTTCTGTGACGATATGATGCATCGTGTTGGAGACTCGTAGATCGGATTTGTTAAGATCGAAAAGCGATTTGTATTTTCGAAGAGCTGCTGATATCTCTGCTGAATGATGCACTGGGGTTGGCTGAATGACCTGTAACTCCAAACGCTCGGAGGCAAGTGTCCAAAAGTTTTGTTCAAGTCCGGTGGAGGGGTCGATGGTCTTTTGATTGGCAAGATCAACAATGAGCCGAAATTTTAGAAGGAAATCAAGGCCTATTATATTATGTGAGACCTTGGCAATGATGAAGTTGTGGGAAAATTCACGTCGTAGACCTATGTTGAGTGTGCGGTATTGGCAGCCATAAGTTGGTATGGGCTCGCCTGTAGCTGTTGCGAGAAGAACGCCTAGCGACATTTCGGCCATTGAATCACCTTTGAGAACTGAGACTGCCGCACCTGTGTCTACGATGAACTCTTCGCCAGTTTTGAAATCAAGAAGGTGCAGAAGTTCGTTGGGCTGTTTGGCCGGGTCATGCAAACAAGTAGGCTGGTGATTGCGACCGGCATTGTCTGTTTGGTTCTCTATGTGAAAAATTCGGCGTGGACGAAAAGAGTCGACAGGGATGTCGGATTGTAGTTGGCTTCTTCCCTGTAGCGCCGTTGATGCCGTTGATATGCAGAAAGTACGGTCTTCTACTTCCTGCGCCAGACGTTTCCCGATACTGATGCACCCTTGTGCCTGCGGTCTGTTGTCCTCTCCGTCAGCTGTGGAAATTGACACTCATTCGGAAATTCTTCGGAACGACAAAGACAAACTTGGCAAGCATAAAAAACTTCTGGTGGTTATAACACCAGTTCTTTGGAGCATATTTATTAAAGGATTGCGGAGATCTCGATCGCCGCCTACCATTATAATTTGACTTGGAAACGAATTTTGGTCGAGCATTCACTTGATTTATCTCGGATTTGGTAATGGCCAATCCTTCCAGAACTTTGGCCATGTTCGCCACTGTTCTCTCTAAAGAGGAGATTCTATTATCTTGCGGGGGTGAAGAAAAGGATGATGGATTCTCTTTGGGTTCCAAAACCCTATATTCTAACTCACATCTCTCAGATAAGTCATCTATAGAGAGAGTGTTGGGGAGCTGTTTGGCAAAGAGTTTTAATGTCAGAAATTTTGGTTTTATACCAACGTTTCCGTAATTCCCTCAGTATTTCTATGGGGCCAAGATTTGGCATATCTAACTGCGCATATTTGTTTATTATCTGCTCAGTTTCCGTGGGTCCAAGTTTTGTAGGCCCAAAATGGGATTATGTAGCTTCCTAATGGCCTCAAGCTTAGGATAAATCCGTCGCTGCAATTCAGTAGGTAGTTTAGCAAAAACCTTCGACAGTTTTTGATGACTGTCATAATCAAGAAACGGGGAGAAAGCGGAGTCTACGCGCATAAAGAATAGCTCACTATCTCCATCCTTAACAGGAACATCAATATCTAAAATTGGACCTGACATTTTAACAATCTTACGGGATCTTACAAGCATAAATTTATAAGCAATATGAAAATATATAAATATACTTTAACGAAACGCTTACCCACAAACAACCTCCACAGTTGAATGAGCGCAGAACAAAAGCACGTTTTGTACGTAGGAAAGATGAACAGAGGCCCCGTCGGCCTTTGATGCCAATGTATTATTATTTTCCACAGTTGAATGAGCGCAGAACAGTACGTACGGTGCCGTTTTGTACGTAGGAAAGACGAACAGAGGTTCCGTTTATTATTATTATACCCCCCCAAAAAATCACAAATCCACGAATATATATACCCAACAGAATTCCAGGAAACCACGATCACGGTAGAGAAAAACGCAAATGTTAATCGATTTTTATCCCAAATAGATGAAAAAAGGAAGTCAATTTTATTTATACCAAAAAAATCAGAACAATAATCAATATCCTGGCGCGGTCGCCAATTTTGTAAACGCCCCGGCTTCAAGTAAATGCCGTACGACGTTACAAACTCGGTTAAGGTGCTCTGAATAGAGATTAAATACTGATCTGGGGGCCCTTAAGAGAGCCTGGTAATGAGTTCTGTTGAGGTCTTCAGAGTTTGAAGATGTCCTAGAGCCTTGGGTGGACTCTGGTTGAGTTGTCGCTCCCGTGGTTGAGCTGTAGTCACGGTGTGGATTGCGTCCTGCAGGTTCTGCACTTAATTGGCTCGTCTCTCCGGTATACCGCAACAAGATGAGTCACGGATGTAGTTAGTTGTTGGTGAAACTATCAAATCACCAGCGTAGGTATTGACAGCCGACAGAACGCACACGCGTGAAGCAGGTAGAATGCAAATGCCACAACTGACTTGCATGGTAAATTACCGTGCTTAAATAGCATGCAATATGTCTACTTGCACACTATTGGTTAAACGTGATTAAACGGCAATTTCGCTTTTTTCTCATTGGTGCAACGTAAATAAATTTGAATTTAATTTACGCAATATGTCGGCCATTGATTTGTGTCGTTATAATATCAAAGAGGCCGATGAACAAGCAAGTTGAAGATATTAAGAAGAAGAAGGGAGAGTTTCATAACTTCCACAATATATTCATTTCCAGAGACAAGACCTTTTTCCAAAGAAAATTGTCAGCAGCAAATAGTTGAAGAAAAATCTAGATAAAGGATCATGTAATCTGGAACAAACTACCATAAAGAGTGTGGAGGTTAATTTAATTATTGGACACCAATTAACTCCTCATATAAAAATAAATCAATTTTTATTTTTGGACATTTGATGTTATCGCTGGTTTCGTAAAACAATATTGTAATTTTTGAAAAATATTGTAAATTTTTTGGAAGTTCTTTTGTTCATATTGTCGAAGTTTTTGACTTGTCTTGTCGAAGGTGAAAAGTGAGTTCTTTTTCCTGAGTTGCTGAAACACACAAGCGGAACACTGCGTGGTTCCATCTACGATATCTTTGCTAATAAATTATTGTAGAAAAGTCAACTATTGTTCTGATTAATTATAAGCGAAAAGAACAACAAATTTGCTTCGGGTAATTGACGTGGATATTTGTTTTAAGGTCTCAACCCTCATCTTGTTCTGTAATCCGTGGATATCAGCGTATCCTGGTAAGCTTATTTAACATAATATATAAATTGCAAGTAATTTAATAATATTATGGCTGGTTTAATTAAATACTGAGGATACAGAGCAGTTGGCTAGTGGACTTAAGGATTGTAGCTTAAGAGATAGTTCAGAGGAACTTAAGTGTTCCAGGATAGAATAGAATAGAATAGAATATCTTTATTTGGATTCAAACCACACATGTTCCATCAAATAATAAAATTGGAAATTGTACAATATATATTAAAAAAGTTATCACATCACAATAATTGTGCAATTAATCTCATGTAGATAAGTATATCTCACTAGTTGTACTGTAGGGGTACTTTTCGCTGTTGCTATCTCGTTCCTGATTTTGTACCCCTACTACATATCAATGGTGGCTCTTATTACTACCCGGGCGTCTAATCAGTCTCTGATCATTTTCGGATGGTTGATGCGAGAAGGCAAAAACATCTGGTCATACATATATTCCACACAATATTGCAATTAGAAATATAATTCACAGATAGTCCAATTTGACCATGTGTTGGTCGGCAATAAGAAAAACAGATTTTAACATAAAATTATATCTTAAACACCATTCACAGTTAAACTAAATTGTCCGTCTTCTAGACGGCCAGAATTAAAATGATTTATGTCTATAAAGCATGAATATAGTCATATGATTGAAAATACATGATAATATGAACATAGTAAAATGATTTATGTTTATAAAGTAAAATGTTTTATACACAAGTGGTTATCGTAACACAAATGTCTGGATTGTAATGAGTAGTCAGACGATTAAAGATACATGATAATATGAGTCTAGTAAAATTATTTATGTTTATAAAGGAACATGTTTTGTGTAAACCGTTTGACAACTTTTATGACAAAAACTCAAAGAATACATGATGATGTTGATGGGGTTAACCTTGAAAGATATCACTAATATTGACCATGGAAAACGTTTAAAATTTAAATGACAAACAACTCACAAATTTATCGTTCTTTGCTTTCTTTAGTAATCAATCAATCATTTTCATAGTAATGAATAATATAATAAAGTGAGATAAATTCACTGTGATACAATAGTCCACCGCGTGATCCTCTCGGATCGCGCGCGGTTCTGTCTAATTTATAAAAACGCTATTAATTACAAATAAAATTGCAGTTCAAGAAATATCGATTGAAACTGCTTGAGACTAAAAGAGATTGTTCCCAAAATCACAGCTAAGAGAAATATTGTTTAAGGACAGAGTTAGAATATTTGACCTTAAAGAGCACAGCGTTTGAAAAAATTGACCTTCGTTGGGTTGTAACACGGAGCCGCGTGTTACATACACCCCCCCGACAGTGAAAATTAGTACACAATGAAGTGGGCTAACCTTACAGTAAATGTTATTGCTCTTTCATGCCGTATAACGACTGACTTTGGTTCTGTCAACACTGATACTGGCTCCTCTATTTCTCGCGTTCTTGGACGGATGGTTAGGTCGAAGTGTTCGAGGAAGTCACGTACAATGATGTTTCATGTCGTGTTGTCGATGATGAACGGATATTTGAAACATCATTTTGAGTTGGAGAACGAGATTGTGTGTACTCGTATCCCAAACGTCGCTATGTTGGAGCCATTCGCGCAGGTCAGACTGTTGGTGTCGACTGGGTGGGTTGGTTCGAGATAATTGTGGCGTAGTGAGCTTACATCTGATCCAGTGTCTATGACAATTCATTCGCCAGAGATTGCGTCACGGATGAGAAAGTATGTTGATAGTGGCAACCGGCGATGGGATTGATTGCTTGCATTTGGGCGTTTGAAGCATGACTTAGTTGGAGCCGTCGCTGTAAAGACAATAGTTTGATTGCGCTCTACCGCGACGGCAACGTGCTTCGAGCCATCAGACGTGGAGCAGCCAACAATTTGGGGTGATCAGCCTCTGCTGCCGCCGAGGAGGCTGACCCCACCCGTCTTCCGAACCTTCCATGGGCGGAATCACCTGAGTTGTTGAGGGTGACCACGCCCATTTGAACGTCGTGTCTGTGCGCGGGTATGTGCAGCCGTTTCCGTGGCAATAACGTGTGTAGTGGCCTTCATTGAAAGTGCTTGAATTTCTCAAAATCTAGCTGTTTATTAATTCCTTACTGGCTGTGAGTTCGACGAACCGGGGCACCATAATGTAGGGGTACTTTTTGCTGTTGCTATCTCGTTCGTGATTTTGTACCCCTACTACATATCAATGGTGGCTCTTATTACTACCCGTGCGCCTAATCAGTCTCTGATCATTTTCGGATGGTTGATGCGAGAAGGCAAAAACATCTGGTCATACATATATTCTACACAATATTGCAATTAGAAATATAATTCACAGATAGTCGAATTTGACCATGTGTTGGTCGGCAATAAAAAAACAGATTTTAACATAAAATTATATCCTAAACACCATTCTCAATTAAACTAGATTGTCCGTCTTCTAGACGGCAAAAATAAAAGTTATCTATGTCTATAAAGCGAAATGTTTAGCACAAATGTCTGGATTGGCATGAATATAGTCATATGATTGAAAACACATGATAATATGAACATAGTAAAATGATTTATGTTTATAAAGTAAAATGTTTTATACACAAATGGTTATTGTAACACAAATGTCTGGATTGTAATGAGTAGTCAGACGATTAAAGATACATGATAATATGAGTCTAGTAAAATTATTTATGTTTATAAAGGAACATGATTTGTGTAAACCGTTTAACGACTTTTATGACAAAAACTCAAAGAATACATGATGATGTTGATGGGGTTAACCTTGAAAGTTATCACTAAAATTGACCATGGAAAACGTTTAAAATTTAAACGACAAACAACTCACAAATTTATCGTTCTTTGCTTTCTTTAGTAAACAATCAATCATTTTCATATTAATGAATAATATAATAAAGTGAAATAAATTCACTGTGATACAATAGTCCACCGCGTGATCCTCTCGGATCGCGCGCGGTTCTCTCTATTTTATAAAAACACTATTAATTACAAATAAAATTGCAGTTCAAGAAATATCGATTGAAACTGCTTGAGACTAAAAGAGATTGTTCCTAAAATCACAGCTAAGAGAAATATTGTTTAAGGACAGAGTTAGAATATTTGACCTTAAAGAGCACAGCGTTTGTAAAAATTGACCTTCGTTGGGTTGTAACACGGAGCCGCGTGTTACAGTACTGTACAATATAACAATTTCAGAAAGTTCGGCTGTAAAGAATAATAGATACATCATCAAAATAGGAAAAATTAAGGTTTAATTCAAGTGTAACATTATGCAAAAAAATGAGAATCATGAATAGCAATTGATTGTATGTATTGTTGACTAACATGATGATATAATGCATAACATTTCAATTTTAATAAAACAAAAATCTCAAGAAATTCTGTTTACGATAACAATTATCCATTTCTTTTATTCAACCATGAGAAAGTATTATCATAATCAAAATAAAAAATATCAGCAGGATTGTAGACTTTTTCTAGTTCAGTAGATAAAAATTTAAAAGACATCTTAGATGGAGGCGTTTCTCTAAGCTCCTTTGGCAACTGGTTATAAATTTTGTAGGTTTTCGAAAAAGAGAATAACTTGCTCGTGTAGAGGTTAAATTAATTATTGGACACCAATTAACCTCTCATATAAAAATAAATCAATTTTTATTTTTGGACATTTGATGTTATCGCTGGTTTCGTAAAACAATATTGTAATTTTTGAAAAATATTGTAAAATTTTTTGGAAGTTCTTTTGTTCATATTGTCGAAGTTTTGGACTTGTCTTGTCGAAGGAAAATGGAGAGTTTTGAATCTGAGTTGCTGAATTGCACTAGCGGGACACTGCGTGTTTCCATCTCCGACACTTTGTGAATAAAACATTATAATCTTCTTGTCGATTTGTTCTTCTTAATTATCAGCGAAAAGAACCACAAATTTGCTTTGGGTATTTACGTAATATTTGTTTTAAGGTTTCAATCATTCTGGTTCAGTAACCTGTGGATATCAGCGTATCCGGGTAAGCTTACTTATATTAATATAATAAATATAAATTAGCAAGTAATTTAATAATATCATGTCTGGTTTATTAAATACTGAGGATACAGAGCAGTTGGCTAGTGGACTTAAGGATTGTAGCTTAAGAGATAGTTCAGAGGAACTTAAGTGTTCCAAGATAGATGATCATTCCGCATATATGGATTTTCCGGGCCTGGCATCCAAGAGGCCCCTTTATGGTATTGACCTAAGGGCATCTACAAAAAATTGCGACCGCGCCAGGTTCCTTTATGCGGAAAGATATGATGTAGATGATCGTTTTTGCCGCAATTCTATGGATAGCAATGTTAAGCTCACCATGTACAGACCAGACAACCATTCTGAATGGGTCGAAGAAGCAAAATTTTATTTTAAACTAAAACGTATGACCGACCCTATAGAAAGGTTTGCCTCGGCCTGGTGGTGCTAACCTGAGCCATTAAAAAAGAATCTGTTTAGACTCAGGAATTTTGTTACTGAGAACGAACCAGAAAATGCATTTGAGCTTCTAGTAGAAGAACTCCATGGACGATATCAACCCGAGAGGATTGAACGGATGACTGACTTATTACGTCAGGAAATGATGGGAAATCTACTTCCATCTGAATTTTATGACAGACTTATTTCAAAATCCATCGGGCTTGATATATCTGAGGAAGTTATAAATAGTATATTTGTAGCAGAATTGCCTGCTAGACTAAGAGCCACCTTGGATGTATATGATACATTGGAACTAGAGTGGCCCAAGAAGCTCAAAGGGTTGGACAAAGTGTATCGTCAGAAGGAACCTAAGGTGTATGCAGTAACCGCAGATTCACGCCTGGAGCAGCAACTCAGACATCTGTCAGTGAGACTCCTGCCCGTAGAGAATGAATTAAGTACCCCCCGCAGAGATGTGAGTTGGATAAAAAAACAGTAAGGAAAGTTACAACAGACGTAGGGTAAATTCTCGGAGTCAAGGTTCAAATTCCAAGCATCGGAAAAGGCGAATCGCGTGAGGGTCTTCAAGGACCACGCGAGTGGTGCATTTCGCATCGTAAATACGCCGAGTTTGGGAAGTGTGAGAAGGGGGGATGCACGTTTCCAAAGTTGGGTGGTTCGCAATGGAAACCAAGTAGTCTTCCTTTAGCCTGGTCTAAGCTGCCGGAAAACTAGTGGAGCCCCCGCTAATAGGAGCCGTAGGGGGGGTTGCGCATGCAAGACTCCAAGGTATTCATATTCGAGTCATATTAAAATCATCGAAGTTAGGTTCGGAAGCTTCGATGGAAGAAACGCGCGGTAATACAGTCCGTAAATCTGTTAGATTGAGGCTGGAAGGTAATCTTAAAGAGATTGCTGGTTATAGCAACAATAAGTTCGTTATAACAGATGAACTTAGCGGGTTAAACTTCTTAATAGACACGGGTGCAGAGGTGAGCATAGTTCGATCCGATGTGGTGGAAATAGATAGCCCCACAATCGATTATCAACTATGGGCTGCTAATGGAAGTCCAATTGAGGTTAAGGGGGCGAAAGAATTGTCAGTGACATCGGGGCAGAAATCTCCATTTACATGGAGTTTTCTGGTCGCTGATATAAAGGATAACATCATTGGGATGGACTTTTTGATCCATTTTAATCTCGCTTTTGATCCCAAATCTAAGACCATTGGACAAAGCACTGGGATAGTGAATTATGCTGAGACTGGGACATCAGTAGTTAGGTCAGTGAGACTACTCAGACCCGTCGTCGCCGACGACTTGGCGGATGTCATCGACAAACACCTGGCCGTGTTTCTGCTATTCAGTGCTAAACGCAAGGGTTTAAGGACAGGCATAGAACACTAAATCGAGTTGGTGGAGCCACTATCTTGTTCGCCGAAGTCTCAACCGTTAGCACAACACAAGCAGCAGGTTGCTATTGAAGAATTTAAGCGGTTGAGAGAAGAAGGAATTTGTAGGCGTTCAAATTCCAACTTCGCATCTCCAATAGTGGTTGTTCCCAAACCTGAACCAGGTCAATGGAGGGTTTGTGGTAACTATCGTCTATTCAATTCGGTAACGAAAGGCGATTCGTATCCTTTACCGAACCAGAGTACTTTGCTCAGGGATATAATGGGGTATGAGGTATATACAACGTTAGATCATCAGAAGGCGTACTTTCACGTACCTATGGAGGCAGAATCTATACCGCTCACATCAGTGCGATTCCCTGCAGGAGGGTCGCATGAATTCTTATGTATGTCTTTTGGTTTGAAGAATGCAAGTCAGACATTCCAACGTCTGACGGAGGAAGTTCTTCAAGACTGTCCATTTGCTAGAGTGTATATAGATGACATCATTATATATAGTCAATCTCGGGAGGAACACCGGGAGCACTTGGACGTCGTTTTGTCTAAGCTGGAACATTATGGATTGGTAGTGAAACCAGAAAAGAGCAGGATTGGTTGCTCTACCGTAAAATATCTTGGACACACCATTTCCAAGGATGGAATCAAGCCCTTGGAAGACAAGGTACAAGCAATCAAGGATGTGCCAGAACCTAGAACTGTACGCCAGTTGCGTAGATTTTTGGGCATGATTAGCTACTATCGTCGGTTCATACCAGGTTTAGCTGGAATTTTGGGGTCGCTAACTCGACATTTAGTTCGTGAACGGAGCACGATCAAGAAGTCCTGGCCTATTAATTTTAGCCAAGACGACAAGCAAAAATTCCAGAGGGCCAAAGATCTGTTAAGCCAAATAACCACATTAGCACCTGTGGATTGGACTAAGCCGTTTGAGCTGGTCACAGATGCTTCTGATGTAGCCATAGGAGCAGTGTTACATCAACGGGAAAATGGTATAGTCAAGCCGATTGGATTCTATAGTCGGAAACTCCAAGATCGCGAGAAGCGATATGACACGCTTGGAAAGGAGTTACTAGCAGTTTATTCTGCAGTGTTGCATTTTGAGCACTACCTAGATGGACATCAGTTTATGATATTAACTGATCATAAACCGTTGTTGAGTATCCTTGGGAAAGCAAATAGGCTAAATTATTCTCGGCGGGTGAATTCACAAATAACCCGACTCGCAGAATTTGATTTTACCATTAGTCATATCTCAGGAAAAGATAATGTGGTGGCAGATACTCTCAGTAGACCAGACGTATCAGATGAAGATATGATTCGTTCAGAGTCACTCGTATGCTCTATTGTATCTTCTAATGATTTTGTCCAGCAATTGATGGAAGCACAAGGTCTTGATCCTTTAGTAGCTGTGTTGGAAAAGAATCCTGCATATACACGCAGGAAGATTGGAGATAAGTGGTTATTATGTGAAATCTCCAGGAGCCAACCTAGACCTTATGTACCGTTAGAATTAAGGTATAAGGTAATTCAGCAGCTACATGAATTCAGTCATCCTTCCATTAAGGCAACTATCAGGATGGTCACTGATAGATATGTATGGCCAAAGATGTCGAAAGACATAAGAGCCTGGGTAAGGACATGTGCCCGGTGTCAAACTTGTAAAGTTTGGCGTCATACCAAAACTGAAATTAAAACGATTGGTATACCAGCGGGTCGATTCATGCATGTTCATATTGATATAGTAGAAATGCCTGAGATTTCCGGCCAAAAGAATTTACTCACGATGGTCGATCGGTTCAGTCGTCAGTTTGAGGTAGCAATCCTGAAGGACATAAAAGCTCAAGAGGTCTTACTTATGTTCTTGCATAGTTGGGTGTCGCGATATGGTGTACCAGTAAGGGTAACTACTGAACGTGATTGTCAGTTTATGTCTGAACTGTTTATCAGATCATTGAATACAACGGGGATAGAAGTAAGACACACATGTGGTAATAATCCCAGAGCTAATGGGATGGTTGAGAGACTGCACAGGGAGCTAAAGGCTGCATTAAGCTGCACTGGTGGATCCAGTTGGATACATGATTTGTCCGTAGTTTTGTTGGCAATGCGAAACAGATACAGAGTTCAGTCAGGAACATTCATAGCAGAACTTGTTTATGGAGAGCCATTGAGGTTACCTGGAGATCTTCTAGTAGAAGCTTCAAGTTGTCTCGATTGGGCCTCTAGTTCAGTAGATTGGTTTGTTAGAGCATTGAGAGATAAAATGAGTCGTTTAGCTCCAACCAAAACTAGAAGTCCAAAGTCCAAATGCTATGTATCTTCAGATTTAAAGCTGGCATCGCATGTATATATAACTAACGAAAACAGACAGAATTGTCTGACTCCATTCTATAAGGGGCCATTTAAAGTCAATCATATGACTGAGAAAAATGCATTTATAGAAGTAAATGGCACTGTAGAATGTGTAACACTGGATCGCTGTATTCCACAGTTTATTTGGACGGAGGAGGAGACTGAGGAACAGTATTCACCGAAGTACCCAGAAGTTGAGGCGAGATGTGACTCAGAAATTGGTGAAAAAAACGAAGAGTCGAATAAATATGGTAAAGAAGTAAAGATTAAAACCAAGACAACTGAGAATAAAGAACAATGCGATATGAATATGAAATCTGGTGAAGTACCAGCACAACTTGTTGAAACTCGGTCTGGAAGAATCATCAAGAAACCGAAGAATGAAGACTACATCATGTATGGTTAATCATCTTAAACATGAGGGTGTATGTAGAGGTTAAATTAATTATTGGACACCAATTAACCTCTCATATAAAAATAAATCAATTTTTATTTTTGGACATTTGATGTTATCGCTGGTTTCGTAAAACAATATTGTAATTTTTGAAAAATATTGTAAATTTTTTTGGAAGTTCTTTTGTTCATATTGTCGAAGTTTTGGACTTGTCTTGTCGAAGGAAAATGGGAGAGTTTTGAACTGAGTTGCTGAATTGCACAAGCGGGACACTGCGTGGTTCCATCTCCGACTCTTTGTGAATAAAACATTATAATCTTCTTGTCGATTTGTTCTTCTTAATTATCAGCGAAAAGAACCACAAATTTGCTTTGGGTATTTAACGTAAATATTTGTTTTAAGGTCTCAATCATTCCGATTCAGTATCCTGTGGATATCAGCGTATCCGGGTAAGCTTACTTATTTAATATAATATATAAATTGCAAGTAATTTAATAATATCATGTCTGGTTTATTAAATACTGAGGATACAGAGCAGTTGGCTAGTGGACTTAAGGATTGTAGCTTAAGAGATAGTTCAGAGGAACTTAAGTGTTCCAAGATAGATGATCATTCCGCATATATGGATTTTCCGGGCCTGGCATCCAAGAGACCCCTTATGGTAGTGACCTAAGGGCCTCTACAGTGTGGAGGAAGTTAAATCCTCCGCCTTATGTAAAATAACATTGACTGATAAATTTAAACCACCATAGCTGATTGTAACGAACTTTATTTAAAAAGAATTTTTTCTTTTTTATTTTCCAGAACATTCTTTGTTTAAATACTTGATTTTAAATTGTGCGCTATTTTCAGTTTTTCGAGTATCTCGCTCCGTGACTGGTATTGTAATTTTGGTCTGCTGCATTTTAACATTTTTCTCTAGTAAACGATTACATCATCATCAAATATATTTCTCCATCAATTGCCTTTGTTCTGATATAAAATAATATTGAAGGTGACGCCTTGGAACAGGTATATTTGATTCATCGGTGGTTCAAGTTTATCTCATTCTAGATTATTGCTGAGTGGAACAGCTTTCCAACTTTCGCATTCCGATTGCCTAACAGTAAGTATCGATTTAATTGTT
>JAQBSW010004668.1:0-66419 GCA_029291075.1 Eudiplozoon nipponicum
GCAATGTAGGTATGAAAAGCTATATATAGTGCATACTAAAGGTTTTTCTTCATAAATTGAAAAAGACAGTCATTTTATACAAATAGACGCAGGAAAACTACAGTTTATATTAGTTTGAGAGCTTTGTCATACAATAATAAGATATTTTGACTCACAGACTAATAAACAGAGCTCGCAGTGACCTAACTAACATTGACATAAACCTATTACGATGTAAATAATAAACGATAAATTTATATTTGGATATATTAAATATCAATAAACAATGTACGTAGAAATGAAAATTAACGAACAAGACTTATTGTGCAGCAAAAATGAACAATAAAGCCAGACCAAATAAATAAAGTGCAGAAACTGAACAATGTTAGAGACGATGTGCTATTTAAAGAATAAATTGAAGAACATTAAGTATTAAGAAGAAGTTAGTTATAAATTATTCGCCTTAGTAAGAAAAGCATTAACGAAGAGACGTAGCAGAAGAACGAAGAGTTTTATTGAAAAGCAAGTGCTCTGCATGCAGTACTTAAAAGGTAGTAGAATAAATTAAGGTGGTTTAGTTAGAAATAACAATAATAAAAATAATGGTTACAGTAAGGTGAACAATATTAAAGTAAATATTGCGTGTATACTCAAATAAACTAGCAATTAGCCTAGATATTGGAAATTTAACTGAAAATTTCCTAATTTGAATGGGTTCTTTAACTGTTTATTCGTATAATAAAGCTGCAGTGTATTTTCTATCATTTTCTACCAGTTCATTAAGAATAGGATCTAAAGATTTTTCGACCAACATAGCGTTCCTTACATTCCCTCTGGATTTCATTTCAATCGTTTGCCCTGCTACTTTTGTTAACTGTTTGTGTTGACGAGTGCTACTCGTTTACTTCCTTTAAAGTTAATAATACAGCCAGTTTCTAATGGATGATGATCCAGATATGCTTTCTTAACGTGACCATGCTTATTTACTGTTTTATGTTATTCTCTAGTAACTATAATCGGTCAAATAGTTGCTTCCACATACACACGATTACAATCCAAATAAATTTGATAAACAACAGATATTCAAAGTGGTGCGAAAATTTTGATTTTATTAGGCAGCAGAAAGCTTTGTGATAAGATGTGTTTGAAAATAATTCCTAAAAATATTGCGCAGCTTTAAAAACTAATTTCCTTCTCAACTCAGAATTTGATAGATCAATAAAAATCCAGTAAATTAGGATTTCATGCGGGGTTACATTTTTTGGAAGCAAACAAATTTTTCTTACATGACAGATTCTGTTACTTTCATTGGGCAATCATTCATTTGGAAATGTATCTTGTTCATTTTTATTCATCTTCTCTAGTCTTTGAATCGCAAATATATACGCTTCTAACATTTAATGATTTGAGAAGTTAAATCATTTTTCGATATTGTGGATTGAAGTTAAAACTGAAGAACACTCCCGAGTATTTATCCGCTGTATAATTATCTCCTTCAAAATAATCCCCCTGCCTTATCTAACGGTAACGTATTGTTTGTCCATCTTGTTAACGTGAGCTTTATGTCACTCGTTTGATTAGCTAGTTTAACAATCATTTTCAATTCATCACCATTATGTTTCTAAATAATCAATGCATCATTCATGTTTGAAACTTAAAGTAACGGTTTCCGAGATTCCCTTTCAAATATTTGTTCCATCGAATAGTTTATATATTTAGTATGATATATATATATATATATATATATATGTATATATATATATATATGTCCGTCGTAGGTCCATCCCACTCCTCAACGTGAGTTACGACGGTGTCAACCCTGTCTCGATGGCCGATCGTACATGGGCTAACGGGGCTATGGCGGTGGTGTCACCAGGGCGTGGTGGATTTCCGACCGGCAATCGGATCTCCTATAAAATACCACATGAGCCCGACGACGGCACCATGACTCGGCGTGTGTTCCCCGCCACAAAAGGGTTCAACAGCCACAGGATTACATGGACTCCTGGACAGTACCCCGTACTTCCGAATGGCGAATGAGCTCTCAACAGCCACCGGCAACCATGCAACTTACTGCTGCCTTGCAGACTGCGCTTGGATGTGCAAAGGCTAGAGGTGCGTCCTCGATCAAAAAGCCGAGTGGTGAGGGGACACCACTTGTACCAAATTCCCAAGAAACTCCATGAAATGTCAGGAGCCGGCTTATCCTCCAAAAGGAGTCAGCCGCAGTAAAGTAGTAAAGTATATTTTATATGTATATATATATTATATATATATATATATATATATATATATATATATATATATATATTTACTAACATTGGAATCGATGGCGGCCGCGAAAAAGGAACACCTGCATTTTGTATTGAAAGTTCATTACTTAACATAAAATATGTTTATGACATATATATGTTAATGTATGCCATAAGATGACCTTAAACAGTCAGGAAGCTGTAAGTTTAACTTTTAATTCCATAGCATCCACTCTAAAGCATCAAGAGAGATGCAAGTGGTTTGTTGAAATTGCAAAAGGAATAAAAAAATATTCACATACTGGTCAGGTGAAAAAATGATATTCATAAGGCACAGAACTGGAACAAAGCATTTTGCAAAAAAACAATGCGTTTTATACGCACTTCTCTATCTCCAATTAGTCTACTCTGATCCAAACGTTGGATGCTATGAATTACTATTAAAAAGGAAGGAGAATTTAAATTTCTCGTGAAATCTTTAGATTTTGGTTCCGAATACTTTTCACAATCATGAATTTTATATAATTATAATAATAATAAATATATAATAGTAATGATGTTCCTGTGCTGACCATAATATCCTGTGCTTCGTAAGATCTTATTTTTTATGTATATAATTGTTCACACAACGATTTATTGAAAATTGAGAAAAGAATGAAAATATAATTCAGTAGATAATTTTTTCTGAAAATTAAATTACACACGGATATATAAAAATGCTATAAAAGATGTATAATATATAATTTATCATTCACATGTATTTTTCTAAGCAATAAATGTCTGGAGCTATTTGATTATTCTTAACTGGCTTGTGTGTTCATCCTTTTCAGATGTCTGCATCTCGGCCGAAAATACGAAAAATGACACAGTTAACTGATCTGTTCAGTGACTAAAACAGGATTGTCTCTAGTTTACATTTTTAGGAAATATTTTGCAAACCCTTTTTGGTATCCTTATCGCTACACAATTCATCACTGTTTTAGGAACAACTTCATAATGTAAGTGCGATATTTCCTTTAACCAGTTCATTTATACTTCTGACCGGTTAGCCTTTTCGTCACTAATAGGCGCTTCACTAGATAATTGCGCGCCACGTACGTGTGTCTTTACATAATTACTGTGTACAACCAATGAAGTGAAATTAGAATGGCTGAAATTTAGTTTACCCTTTACATGCGTTACAATATTTGTTTTATGCTCACCATGTGAATTGACATATTATAGACAGCCCTCGCCTGCTAGGATTGGGAACGACTGGTTAAATACAAAAGGATTGGTGTCTACTTGAAGCTCGCAAATTTGACTTAAAGATTTTTTACCATCACCCGCGCAATATTTGGTTGTTTAAATCAAATATACTGTTAATATACGCATGCCAATGTAAGTGATCAAAATTTTAAAAAAATGAATAATGCACTAGCGAAAGTTCGCTAAAAATATACTTAGGACAGGCTTGTGTACCAACATCTGTTGTCATTGCGTGTAGATACAACTCATAAACGTTTAATTAAATATAATTAATATACATGTAAATACATCTAAGTGAAACTCCAGTCAATGGATGTTAATGTTCACTTTGCCTGCTTCAGAATAATTGTTTTATTCTTAGCATTTGCAAAGATGTAATACTAGGGTGATTTCAATAGATAGACAAAAAATAATGACCGGGTGAATGATCAAAAATTATTCAAATAAGCTATGAAACAAAATAAGTGATGGTCAGATAAGAAAATTATGAAAATAACTTCACGAAAGAATGAGAAATAAAATGAAATGGGTTAATTAACATAAAATTCCCTTAATCAAATACAAGTTTTAACTGTTATAATCTTTATAGAGGACTAGATCATTCTTTTAATTGCGTAATGCACTTCCATTCAAATTAAAAACTAAAGAATAAATAAATAATGCAGCAATTACTCAATATAAATAATTTAAAAAACTTTTATTCCACGCAATTTAAGAAATTGTCTTCTATGCTTGTAAACATTAAGAAAATAAAAATAAATTGTAGAATTAAGCAAATGTATTCAATTAAAACAAAAATTCCATTTAGTTAATCAAAACATTGAACTTGACAATGAAATTTATTTCGTACCATTTTTATGGCTAAAAACGATTTAAAGACAATTCAGCAAATATAGTACTACCAATATCGGGGATTAGTTTAGTGCTTAGTGAATACTCATGAATAGGATTCAGCAATAAATCGAAAACCCAATATAGTTTTGAGTGTTAAAATGTTGACCAAATGAATGATGCAATTTCCTAGACGTGTGGGTATCAAGGCAATATTCGAGTAAAATTCAACTGTAACTTTTACGCTTCTAACTACAATAAACAAACTCACTAGGTACTGGCGCTGTAAGTTTCGACTAACCCAAACGCTTAGGAATACAATAAAAAACTCTTAGACCGATATTTCAAAGGCAACGTCACTTACACTAGCCGTGTCTATAATATGAAGCAAGGTAAAGATAAACATGAATCTTCACATTAGCTCACAAAATATGCTTCGTTTAAAAGATTTCACTAAACTTATTTATTTTGTTTTGTTGCAACCCTAAAAATACTTATGCAAACGTCGAACCTTGCATTATAAACGCGGAAAAAGAATGATAATCACAATGGAAATAATAGTGATACGTATTCTAGAGCTGAGGACATGTAACGATTGACCTTTATCCTTCAACACACGAATGTGCACTCAGCGAGATGAAATAGATCATTGTGCAAGTCTAAAGTTTTGTTTGTTCTTCTTATCTCTGGTATCGTAATAACTTGCATAAAACCTAAAGTCAAAAATAGAATCGCATTTAATTTTCTGTGTAGTCAATTTAAAACAAAATTGAGGTAATACAAGGTCAATGTGAGTCATTTTAAACGGTAAGAAACAAATAAGAACGGATGCATGCAGAAAACACAAATTTCAAAATCAGTTACCAAAAACATACGCATATAAATGAACTTGAAAGTAAAATAGAACTGAAACTAAGGGCCTGGCATTTTATACAAGTATACATTAATGGAGACAACACGAAATAGTCACGTTAAATATAACAGATTCATCGTAAAACGACATGAAGTATATATTGTTTTGCCTGTCTCATCTAATCTTTTATTTGATACTAAAATGTTTTGGATCAGTCGCATTTTTGCCTAAGCTTAACGAGCTTTATGTTTATAGCATATTTAATCTGTTCAATGTTTCTTTATTCAGAATCGTTTCTTGATTCTAGATTTCAAATCTGTCTAGGTTTTGGCAATTTACAAATAGCACATTTACATGGTAATGTTTACATAAATATCTAAAATCGAGAAAGCTATAATATAATATATTTTTAGGGCATTATCGTAAACTGCGTTCGTCCTCATGTAAAATGGTTTCGATGACAAATATTTCAATCAAGGTTGCGAATATTGATAGGAATACCTGTCCCGTTATGTGCATACATTTGTCAGTATAAGCCAAGTGTCGTATTGTGTAGAAAAGGCAATTCATCCAGTAGACCGGTTTCGCCAGAATTAGTAGCTCTTCACGTACTGTCCAGAATTTCCCGCGAACAGGGCTCGAGCCTGGGCACATATGATTCAGTATCTGTGCAAAGTAAATGTAACCCGGATTGAAGTTCAAAATAAAAATAGAATCGGTCTTCTGAATGAGTTGCAATTGCCATCGTATGCGATGCTTTATTTATAAGGTCGAACAGTTTTTTTAATCACAAAGTTATATTAATTGTCATTCTGAATCTGAACTGTAAACTCTCATTTATGTTTAAGTCAACAGAGTAGTTTGATAATAGTTAAATACTGTTTGTTGCGGAGAACTAATATATATATATATATATATATATGTATGTATTGGTTGTTGCGAACGAAAAGTATAATCTCGTGCACATTCGTTTCGTGCTTACTGGCGATTCATCAGTAGGAGCCGGTATTATGCCATTTAACCGTCCTAATATCATAGATTATTCACCCACATATATAGTGGTTTGATAATATGCAATTTGCTACCCAAGGCAGCTGAATTAATAAAGCAGATTTTTTATATAACTCATGCATCTCAATTTCTTAGCTTAGAAGAAAATTCAACTTAGAAAGAGTTCAAATTTTTCTTTAAGATAAATAGTATGGAAGCCTATACTAGGTTCGATTGACTAGTTGATGGACATATTCAATACTTTCTTCGATATGAGATCAATTTCATTAATGCCATAATCCATTCTAGAATTCAAATAAACGCCGATTCACTTGCTTAATTTTATCGAATTAAAATAATTAGCAAGATTTGGAATGAAATATAAATAACCAAAATTGACTTAGCAAGGGATGCGATAAGGAAGCCCGGTGAATGCAGATTGAGAAAAGATAATTGCGCAACTCGGCCTATTAGATTTATCATTTTACACAATTATGTCTAAGAAACTAAAACCAAACAGAGTAATATGCCAAAACACTTATACGATAAGGAAATCATAAGCACCAAATGCAGCTTTTTGTTACGAAAAAAATCATGCTTTGTAATAAAATGTAATGGTGAAGGGAGCAATTGAGGGACCGTGCGACATTTATTTAAATCGACAAACGACAAATTCATTAAATAAAATAATGTAATAAAAGTTTTAAACGTTGGATGGGGCACTTTCGGGTATTAGAAAGTAAGCTTTTTACCTATAGATATTTTCCGCAACCAAATTTGATTCTATTAATAATTTGAAAGTCAGTTACGATAGCACCCGTCAGAATTGCATTTACCATGGTTAAATGAGCCCGAAAAGGCTCGTCAAAGATTGCTTTAATAAATTTTTGATGCCAAATTTTAAGAATAACAAAGGTAGACTGACAAAAGCTAAATAAAAAAGGTAACAACAAAACCACAATCTAAAAGGCCAATTAGTGGACATGCCACGAATAGTTACAAAATGCAAATATATACTATTAAATAGAACATAAAACAGAACCTCAAAGGTACCAAGAGACATTCAGCGAAATAGAAGCACATTGTAGATGAACTCCTACTGAATTACAAAAAAAACTATATGCGTTGAATTTATTTGATGGCAACGAGATTTGTAATTAGTAACTTGAAATATTAATTTTGGTAAAAGTATGAATATACAGTTTTAATGGCCTAAATGCGTCTAAAGGTGGAGTAACTGCTTCAATCAGAAAAATATTTGTGTTATTTATACTACGTTTGTATTCAAATTTATTGCCAATATTGCTGTTATTATTATTATTCATGGGCTATTTTATTGTGAATTAACACGGAGACCCGACCTATCTGGACATTCGTTATACAGGTAAAAATTATGCAATGTTATAATTGATACATATTGACACAAATTAATTCACGAAATAATGTCAATTTTAAATTATTCAATATATTTTTATTAAGCCAGTCAGCATTCAAAAATCAAAAATATTGTTTTAAGAACAAATTCGCATAACGGTTTTAATGTGGAGTCTTCAAGTAGATTTACTTAATCCATATCGGAAACATCTTCGAATATTGCCTTATTGAAAGTAGTTAAAGAACTGATATTTATGGGACAATAAACATCAGTTCAACCTTATAGCTACAGCTCTGATTAAATTGAAAATTTCAAGCTAACTTATTAATATTTTAAAAAGTGCTTCTATTAATTTAAAATTACGTCTCAGGACACGACCTCAGAAGAATTACTGTAGCTGAATATTTAAGTATAAATGCATTTATCTGTGATTGTGTGTGCATAAAATGCACGAACCATGAAACATTATTTTGGAAACGATTAAAGAGCTAAACTTGACATCAAGTTCGAGTTTTGCGTGCGAAATGTGGCTAATTTTTTATTCCAGTTTAATAGAGCAACGGCCTGATTAATCCAATTTCAGTTGAATAGTAGAAGTTCTCAGCCATTTTTACGAATATTTTCAGATTTACTATATCTACACAGCTTTATCTAAGGCGCAGATATCTCTGCAAACATTAATTTTAAAATTTGCACTCATCTTGGTTCTTCTTAACAACCCAACACGCAATGCGTAAAATTGCAACGTCTTTAAAATATGTTATCATAAGCCTTGAATTATAAAAAACTGCAATTACTGAGATAAAACAATATTGGTGGAGAAGGTTCTAAATAAATTTCGCATACCTTATTGAGTTTTCAGCTTACGTTTTTTAAAAATATAAGTCTAAGACGCTCAATTTCTTTGAATGCAGTTGACAAAATTGGGCTTAAGTTAGAGACGCGTTACAATCTCTAACTACGCCAAAGTCAATGGTCACTTACATCAGCTATGTGGATAGAGCTATTTGAGCAATTAAGACGCTTATGCCTAATTTATACCATTTGGATGTAGCCAGGCCTTTAAACGGATGGCTATTTTTCTGCAAACGTTAAACATTAAACTTACAAAGATATTTTGTGCAACATGTTAAAATTTTATTTTATGTTTCAATATAGAGAAGAAATCAATTATATAATATCATGTACAATAAAAATTTGGGATTCGAATGAAATGAAAGAAATGTTTACAACAACCTAGGAAATATTTTTTCAGGCAATGCTTATCATAAGTACAGACATGAATTAATATGGGATCCATTTACGCTTTCGAGTTCACTCATTTTTTGTGTCGTCATTGAAAATTGAAAAATATAATTTTTTTATAAATACATAACATTGCTATAAGTGTGGTTTATACCAAACAGTCAAAAATTTCGTTTATTTCAGCAGAATTATCGGTAAGATTAATTTGTAAATAAATAAATTTGGATACCATATTTATAATTTGCAAAAACAAACAAAAATAAAAGGACATGCAGTATCACACAAACAGAAACAGACAACCAGATTATGTTTAATTCATGTAAATATTTCTAATTATATATCTGCAAAGAAAGGATGTAAGAACAGTACGAAGCTCCGTTGCCTTTTTAGCTTTTAAAAACACCTGGAAATTCGGCTGGTTTTGAATTTGATTGCGAAAAAGTTCTGTTCACTGCCAGCTGTACTTATTCTAAAATGTTCTAGGATTTGCTTCCAAATAACGCACTGTCTATTTATTGCAGTTGCAAAAATAACCAATATTGGATTGTTCAATTGCATGGAACCTATCTTCCACACTGATACTGCAATATATATTTTTTCTATTAAATAAAGGTTGCGATCTTGATATAAAAACCTGGCCCATTATGCGCATACCTTTGTTAGTATAAACTTTAAATTTTATAATGTAAAATAGGCAATTCATTCGGTAGACCGGTTTCGTCCTTATTGGGTACACATTACCTACTGTCCAGAATTTCACCGCGTTTTAATATTTTAATATTTTTTTGTCAGAGGCCTACATGCTAAATTTGTTTCATTTCAAAAATAATTTTCATATAGCCTGCTGGTCTAAATTGCAAAATCACTGCATGCATAAATGGTATGTATTCTAAAAAATTAACAATCTCTCATTGACCAATATTATCGCATAGAGATATATAAAATTTATATTTTGTAATACTTCTAGGTATTGCTATGTTTTCTATTGTAAATTCAACTAATCCATGGTAAAACCTGCGAACAGTTTATTCTGCATTCTTAGCTCAAAACACATGCAAACCATAAATAAAATTAAACATGCAACAAACTAATTTAAATTTTATTCTTCCTGTAGGCAAATAAGAATTAATTAACTTGTTAGAACTTTTTCTAATTTGCTACTTACGAGTTGTCCACAAGTCTCACAAACGTTAGTCAGATAGACAGTTGGTTATTAAAAAATACGTCCAATTTGTTCATAAACCTGAAGAAAGTTATGCATACATACAATAGGATAACGCTGGTTCTCATGACAAAATACTTAAAGCCACTAATGAAAATAATTCCGCTTACGATGAAACAATACAAAATTTATGAAAGTGAGGTTAGCGAAAGCGACAACGTTGATAATGCCTAAATGAACAAATAATGAAAAAATATTAGCCTGAAATTGTAATTGCACATTAGGTTTCGTGTATTTAGAAAAAAAATTTCAAATAGGCCGAGATGTATAATTTAATTGCAGCATCAATGAAAGGTATAATATGATGTACACATACATTTCGTGCTTACTGGAAACTCATTAGCAGGAACCGATACTATGTCCTATACTAACGATAAATTTAGTCAAGATACATAGAACAATTTTTTCGGTACAATTACCCGTGTAAATGTGAGTTCAAGCAGTTTTGGAGTTAGCTTTATGTAAAATTTTCGACAATGCAATTTCAAAGTCAATTCACTATACACAAACACACACGCATATATATATATATATATATATATATATATATATATATATATATATATATATATATATATATATATATAAATCAAGACCGTGAATGGTACCACTACTATATTTAACTAGGTCAGTACGTGGTAACAATAATGCGGATTTCAAGCGTATACTAGAATTTGTCATGACCGGAGCTCTAACCGGGACACATTTGTTGCAGTCGGAAAATCTATCCAGTGTACCATCCTGCCGTAAACTACACAGACTGTTCAATAAGAAAAATTATTTTCTTACTCAGTCTTTCCTCTAGATGGAGACTATTTGATATCAAATTGACCATAAGTGCAATTTAGCAACGCCCTGTGTCATTATAGAACAGATACCATGCCACACCAGGAAATGACCCAAAAATTGTGTGTAGTTTGTTGCTGGGACGGCGTAATCGTATGAATGCAGTACTACGAAATAAATATAATACAGCCATAATCGATACAATTAATGGCAAGTAATTGATAAAAGCAAAATTAGATATGCAGCATATCTAACCTTGCTTTCCATGTGTATGCATTGCGGTTTCATCCTTGCTAGTCGGTGTGCCGTCGTAATCTGATGATGATCATGGAATGTCGAAACGCGTCAGTACGTGTGACTGACGGTAGTTTTTCCATGGTGTTGTTTGACTGGTTAAATACAATGGGATTTGTGTTTAATTCAAGCTCGCAAACTTTAACTAATGAATTGTTACTACCACTCGCGCAATCATTGAATGTTTCCATTAATTGATAAGTACTTTAAGCAATTTTTAGTTCATAATTGACAATGCATATACTATCAAAATCCCGCCATATATATATATATATATATATATATATACATTTTCGGCAGCGGTAATTGTATAAAAACCTTTTGAAGTTATGAAAAATAGAATCATTGTCCTATGGATTAATATCTGATAGTGAATATAGCTACTGAACGATATGATATTTTTCCTAAATATTATTCGTTTGCAAAAAGGTTTTTCGTAATCACATATAAGCTTTGAAATAAATTCGTCGCCAAAATGTTTTATGACTTTCATAAAAATCATTCAAAACAAATCACACTGAGTTATGATATATGAGGCCAAAACAACGCGTAGCTTATTAAACAAATTATTTAACAGGAAAACTACCGTCAGTTAAAAGTACTGACGCGTTTCATATTCATTAGAGTATGACGGCAAACATAATTTGATTGTGTCTTCTTAAATAGACCAAATGCCATGTTTGAACGCGCAAATTACATCGAAATATTGGCAAGAATAAAGTGTGTTCTATCTAATATGAGACAAACCACAACCACAGTAGAACTTAGATCTTTAAACATATTTCATTGAAGTAAATATGGAGACGAGGTCTAATAATTGTTATGCTTTCTGAATTTTGTTGCGAAAATTCTAATGTAGATAAAGGCAGAATTAGTATTTACTGAACAGTAATTGTTATTGATAAAGATATGTACTAAACCAAAAAATTCTAATTCTAACCAATATTTGACTCCTGCCCAAAACTAATTTGATCTTAAGAATAGATCCTAACGCCTCAATGCAAATGATATATGATATTGAGAACGTCGTCTTACCTACTAAATAAAATATGTATCTAACAAAATATTTAAGTTCTATTTTCGAATTCAATAAATGCATCGTCAATAAAACATATGTGAGATAAAACTTCTACTAAATTTTACTTTCATCTCAGAATTTCACGAAACGGTTAAAGCTTTTGCGCATCACTATAATAACAACTCGAGAAACGTTGCAAAGAATTATTATTGCCCTACATCATGACCCGAGTTATACAAATATCACAATGATACAACAAAATGACTCTCTTGTCTGTGTGAACAGTTAGAACGAAGATGTTTTCATATTATCACAAACATAAATGATAGTTTATGCGTACTGCGTTGTTGGTCAATCCATAAATGTGAACTAACGATATATTCCGAACATACATTGCACAAAATAGAAAATGAACACGAAAATTTATCAATATGAAATATATTTTTAAAATAATTAAAGACTATCAGATTTTAACCGCTATGGGAAAAAATAATTTTGACTATTAGCGCTGACATATAAAAAATAATATTTTTTGTTATTTTATGGCAAAATTACCCAATGCAAATAATGTCATATGCCAGATGATTAAAAGTGTATGTATTTAAACATTTATATATATATATATATATATATATATATATATATATATATATATATATATATAAAGATATGTGTATGTTCGCCCAGTCAAAATGAGTGTATATGTGCATGCACGAAATTCTTATGCATGAGTCTGGTAAATTGTAATTCATGCATCTAAATAATTATATATATATATATATATATATATATATATATATATATATATATATATATATATATATATTTAAGTACATAATATGCACGTCTGTATAAAATATGTTTATATGAATATGTGCGTAAGTGCACATTGACTGTGTATTCAGGTATTTTGTATGTATTTACATAGGTATTAAAGTTTATACGTGTATCCAATGAGCATGGATTTGCGTAGATGTGCTATACGTGGAAATCATGGATTTGTTTACGCTTGTGCGTAGGTGTGTGTATGTGTTTAAATAAGAGAGCATATGTGTATGAATGAATGTTTTTATCTATCTATGTTTATATATATGCATGTATGCATTCAACTGTCATCGATAAAATCACCTTTGAATTAGAATAAAACTTATTTGTCTCAAACAACGGTTAAGGGCAGGCTTCTTCATCAGAAGCCATATCAGCCAAACGAGATTATTCCCAATATCTATCAATAAGTTCGGAGTCGTCAAACTCATGATGATACTAGCTCAAATCAAAATCTCTAGGCTTCTTTTCATTCGGATAAAAGTAGAACAACCATCTCCGTTATAAATAAATATTCCTAGTTTCATTTCAACTGTCATTTTCTTTTTTTCCTCTATAATGCTCATGCTGAATTTAAAAAAAATATTTATGATAATCATCATAGTCGCCATCGTCGAAATCGTATTTTCCCTCCCTTAAATTGTACGGATAGCATTATAGAATGAATATACGAAAGTAAATTGAAGTAAATGTTAATTCACTCAAAGCTGTGTGTATGCTTTCTGCTTTTCGATTTCACCTAGATGGCGAAATGAACAAGAATTATTGCCTCTGGCATATTATGAAGTGGCAACAATATTAATAGTAAACATAATTAAAAGTAATAAAAAATAAAAAAAGGCAGAAGCTAAAGGAGACCAAGCAAACTTGGATGGAGAATTGCATAAATCGATTATGTATGTTCTGCATTGACGGATTGTAGATGGCAAGTTGGAATTTCAGGTCGAAAGTACTGCCATAAAGGCTCCAAACGAAGAAAAGGCTAACCAAAAGCATGAAGTCAGTATATAACTGAAAATTATGTTTAGGTGTGAGGCAGAATGGCGCCGTGGATAGAGCTGCAGACTCCAAACCAAATCTGCTCCGTTTTGAGCCTTGTCCGCGGCTAAATTCTGAACCATACTCGGCGAGTTTCCAATAAGGATTAAACTGGCCTACTAAATAAATTTATTTTGCTATCTTACACGAAGATTAGTTCTAACTGACATATATATATATATATATATATATATATATATATATATATATATATATATATATATATTGAAGGCTTGATAGTTAACCAACTGTTCGCATTGTTGGTTGTTACGTGTGCCAATGTTATTTATCCGAATGTAGTCTTTCGTTTCCCCTTGTTCCGTATTTTTGTTTTCTCCACTTCGTAACAGCGCAGGTGCGGATTGCAGTGTTGAATAAGGACGAAACCGGTCTACTGCATGAATTGCCTTTTCTACACTATACAATTCTTAGTTTATACTGACATATGTAAGTAATTAATGGGTCAGGTGTTTATATCAAGACCGCAACCTTGATTATAATAATTGTTATCACCACCCGCGCAACCAATGTTCGTTTAATTATATGAATGCTCATATTGTTTCGAAATTTCTGTCTCCGTATGTGCAGCTGCTTTATCCCCTTCAGTTAGTTTTCATTCCGATCGAATGTTTGTTGAGTCTGGTCGAGGGGGTGTTTGGTCTTACCTGGATGCTAGTAAATTGTTGTTGGATTGTGTGATTCGTGGCCAGTCGATTAGAATATCATTTTGATGAAACCTTTGAATATTTAGGCCAGGTGTTTGTTGTGATATATAAAGGGCTTCATAAATATATAATAATTATTCTGTATTTGCTTTATTTAGAATTAAGAAATTTGTCAAAATGACTGGGTGTCCTTTTCTAATATATGATCGGAAATAGCTGATTTTCTTGACTGTGCCAAGACTTTGTTAATCAATTTCTGCTGTAAATGTTGCTGGATTCGGTTAATCAACAGCTACATTGTACGTCCAATCTTGACGTCCCATCTATATTTACGAACATTTCACTGAATAAGACAACGACGATCTTGTGTGACCTGATTAAAAATGAGTTTCTAGATTTGATTATAGACACCAATGACATCAAAGACCTCAGATTATCATGTACAAACAGCGTGCAATTTACATTTGAAGCGAAATGCTACCACCAGATCAATGGTGTAGATATAGGAAGCTGCATTGCACTACTCCTAGCAGATGTATACATGTATCATCTTGAAAATGTATAATTGACTAATGTGCGTTCTTCAAAAGATATTAAGATGATATATTGTTTTTCATCTCGGAAGCAGCATAGGGAGGATTTGTCACTGGCCATATATATAGGAGATCCACTTTCAACAGGCAATAAATTCATTTCAAAAGTAGTGTGCAAAAATCCCACAAAAGAAACTTAGTTACCAACCTAGTAAACCGAATCAGGAAGATCTGCTCTGAACACAAGATCGAGAAAGAACTAGGCTATCTGTGTAAAATATTGCTAATAAATAACTACTAAGAGCGGTTCAGTTATGTCAACATTGGACCACGGCAGATTTGCACTAGAGAGGATACCGTCAAGCAGGTTTTCCAAACCCTACCATTTAGAGGCGACGTACAGACCTCAAGAATTGCACGGCGGCTAAATATAATAAATAAGGAGGATTTTCCCAGAGTTAAAGTAAATATCAAATTTAGTACAAAGAGAATCATGAGGTGGAATGCCAACGATCAATTTCCAATTCTCTCCAAATCATTCATAGTCTACAAATTCTCATGTATGTGCGGTAGCACATATATTGGACGTACGAAGAAGCAATCGAGTAACAGAATCCAGCAACATTTACCGCAGAAATTGATTAAAAAGGGTTGGCACCGTTAGGAAAATCAGCTATTTTCGATCATATATTAGAAACCGGCACCCTGTCATTTTAACTAATTTCTCAATTTTAAATAAAGCTAAATCAGAAAAATTATTATATATTTATGAAGTCATTTATATAACACAAAAATACCTGGCCTAAATATGAAAGGTTTCATCAACATGATATTCTAATGGACTGGCCACGAATCACACAATCCAACAACAATTTACTAGCATCCAGGTAAGACCAAACACCCCCTTGACCAGACTCAACAAACATTCGATCGGATTGGCAACAAACTGAAAGGGATAAAGCAGCTGCACATACGGAGACAGAAATTTCAAAACAATATGAGCATTCAACACTGCAATCCGCACCTGCGCTGTTACTAAGTGGAGAAAACAAAAATACGGATCAAGAGGAAACGAAAGACTACACTCGGAAAAATAAAATATATATATATATATTATATACAGAAATAAAAAATAATTAGTCAATAATTTTCACTATTAAATTAACAAAAAAGATCCAACACACAAAAATTTCAAAGGTGATATTAACAATAAAAATAATGATTTACGAAGAGGAATTATTAATTGAGTGTGAACTCTGAGGTACAGGACTTAGTTACCATAAATATATCAACTTCGATAAATAAACATCTACGCAACAGCATTATGGCCAAGTCCGATTTAGACCAAGGCAAAATCGGCAATAATTTTTAGTGGCGGTTTACATTGTATCACGTGAAAAACACAACCAGATCCCAGAGCTAACTCTGTCCAACTAAGTAAATAAAGCTACTAAGAAGATTCTACTAGAAATCTACAAGATCGCCACTGAGCTAGATTCAATGCCATATCACTCCGAGTTTACCTCATTCCGGCAGACGTGCGAGTCCCATACCTCCCAATATGAATGTAGTTGACTTTGGTTGTTTCTGCTATGTGAAAATCTGTCCATCTTGCTTTTAACGTCAATATGGTACAAGTTGAGAGAATAATAATCTAATGGGCAATCGATTTGAGGCCACACAAAAGGCTGTTGATGAGACCTCATTTGTTTTTTTAACGAGGGTACTTCTTTTCCGATCCAAAAAATAAATCTACGAATTTCAGCACTGGTTATTCGTTGTTGGTAGGCTAAATCTGCTATGCTTCTCAAACAACGGTGGTTAAATGCCCGTAAGTGTACAAAAGCAAAAACTATAAGAGGCGAAGTTTCACTAGCGTACAATCAAACTGTACGTAAAGATGCATTGTAAATACGATATTTAAGACAGATTGAAATACTCGCGTTTCTCCATAATTTGCAATAGTTTAAGAAAGCTACAACAGCCTTCGCGATTCTCATATTCACTTCTTCAGGTATATTGCCTGAGTTATGGACAGAGCTGCCAAGGTATGTAAACCCGTCACCTGTGCCCAAATATGCACTCTGCAGTCACAGGTTTGAGCGAATAGTGGGTAATTCTATAAAAGTAACCTTAGAGGGTGCGCGTTTCATACCAAAAGACCGAACAACGACTTCTTATCTATTCAAGGTGTCCTAAGCAATATTTCTTTTTTCAAACAATAATGAGATATGGTCTGCATGGTCATGATTGACTAATATACGGCTTAGATGTTATTTACATTAGCGTCTAATATAAACTTAAACAAAAAAGAGGAAAATGGATAACCTTGACGAAAACCACTGCTTGCAGTGAAGTTGTACGTTAATTCGTTGTAGACCTTAACGCGACCAGAAGTGTTGGTGTAGACAGCGCGTAGAATAATTAAAAATTTTGTAACAACACCATTATACGACAAATCATCAAATAGCACATTGCGATGCACTGAGTTAAATGCACTCTATAAGCTTAGAAACACAGCTTTTCTTTGACAGCAATATACATGTCACTGTTCAAGAACTTGACTTAAGATGAAAGAACAATATATATAACCTCGTCTTGACAGCAATCGGGTCTGCTCTTCACTAATAATCGATTCACAAAAAGCGCTAAGACGGCTTAACATAATCGAAAATAATAACCTAGATGCGATTAGGGTTGTGCTTATATCAGGAGGTTTATCAAATGAATTACGATTTTCTTTTTCGAAGATAGAAATGATAGCTGACTCAATTCAAGGAATTGACACGGTTTCCTCATTCGATATAGTACGAAAAATGTTAGTCAACGCTCGAGAATTTATATCGGCATTATCCTTCATTAAGCTGGGAAGCAAACCATCGGGACCTCCAGCTTAGCGACGCTCATGAAATAATATTTTATTCCGTACCTATACATCTTATTGTTGATAGCTCTATCCCATTAGACCCGACAAGGTTCATGCTCATATATATATATATATATATATATATATATATATAATGGAATTCGTGTGTGCATCAAGCCTGAACCTTGATTGAAACATTTATTATCACAGCCAGCCATCAAAATTTTTTAAATTCTACAAAGCCATTAATAATTATTTTTAAATAAATAGCCAGCAGTTGGCAGTTATCTGTCATCTTTGAGTACACACCAAGTTAAAGGATTTTGTGGCCGATGGAATAAAATAAATTACTTAATTGAAAAACAGTAACATTTTCATTGGCGGAAAAACTGGCAGAAATAAAGTAACTATTGTTTTAGCTACGACAGTCCTATTTAATCGAATTATATTTCTAACTGTAAATATGAATTTGGTATTCCGTACCTAGCACCATATATAATCAAATAGAACCAGAAAAATATACAAAGTTATTATGAACAAAAGATATAATCTCATGTACACACGTGTTTCGTGCTTACTGTTAACTCATTAGTAGGGACCGAAAATATGCCCTATGCCAAATATATATTTGGTCATAATATTCGGGACATTGCGACGTTACAATTTCTCATACGACTGCATACTGAAGCAGTCGTATGCAATATAAACCGATCTATAAACGGTACTGCGAATAGATTTCGAGATGCCAATTCTGCACGGGCACAAACAAAATGGATTCCAAAGTACAGTGCCTTTAGGTTGAAATTTAATAACATTACGATTTAACACCAATTATTAAGACCTGTTACTACAGCAAATTCATACACTTTATATGATATAATGATATCATTTAATTAGGTATATACATATCTACTTATATATTATGAGAACTTATATATATATATATATATATATATATATATATATATATCAACTGTGTGATGCAAATGCAGATGTAGCATTTAAAATAATTACTAAATGCAATAATTAATACACGTCGGCAATTGCGCAACACATCGTTGAATCATCACACGTATGTTCTCCAGACGTAGCATTTTAAAAATATATATGATTGTGTATTAGGTATTGCGTAACTACTAACTGATCAATTCAAATAGGACCAGAATGATATACCAAAGTCAACAGAGTATAATATCATGTACGCAAGTGTTTATTGCATACTAGTGAATCGTCATTAGGAGCTGATAATGCGCTCTGTATCAACTATATATGTGGTCAAGAAATTTAGGATAGTTTGAAGGTATAACCTCTAGAAGAATGCAAGTTAAGGTGTAATAAATTTAATTTTAAATAAGATCTTCAGCAATGCGACTTCAAATTCAAATCACTTTAAATAATATATACCGCGCCCGTAAGGAATAGCAACGCAATCGTTTTCAAAATACCGAGCCTGTACCGGGAACCAACATAATGGTTTTTGAGATAGTCGAAAATTAAGTGAAATTGAGAATTACACCAAATTCTTAATGTCCGTTGGTTTAGCTTATACAAAAATTCTGGCTATTATAGTTTTGACATTAATACACTCCCCAGTTTGTAAAATATATTTTAATCACTGTTTTTTGCCCTTGTGTAACTAAAGCTTAAAAAATCAATCACTGATTGCACGAATAAATATATAAACATTTAAATTAAGTTTTTGAATTCGAGATAAACACTTATCCGCTTTATTTAACCAGCCACACAAGAAGACAATACTACTGTCGGTCTCAAGTATTGACTTTTGCATTAGTACAAATATGTACAATGTAACGGCACTCAAGGACAGATTATGGATCATGATGAAGTGGAAGATTGGAAAAATGAATTAGAAAGTGATTTAAATAGGCCTACATGCCTCATTATTAAGAACAATTATCAGGAACAAAAAAGGTCTAATAGGAATGTTATTAGTAAGAAATATATTTGTGATAAATTATAGAATGATAACATGTTATTAATTTAATATATATATATATATATATATATATATAATATATATATATATATAATTAAATAATATTTTTTACATTATTGAAAGATATTATTTTGAATAGGTTTGATTATATAACTACGTAGAACGTGCAATTGATTTTATTGACAGTAAATTTTAAATATTTTCTATAAATAAATATATATGAACTCGGTGTGGTAGACACTTAAAATTGTTGACATCAATAATTTTATACCGTATCTATTTAATCGGAAAAATGGTTTCGTATATTATTTTAAATTCCTGTAAATAAAGACTGCTTCGTATTACGAACTATCCCTTTTTAAATCTTAACTAATTTTACATTGATTAAGTCAGTAAAGAGATAGCGGAACACCGTAAATACGAGAATCAACTAATCGATGAAGATACAGATTTTATTTACGATGGAACTAGAATTATACCACAGATCAATGTTGAAAAAATTGAACTGTTTCGAATTTCCATAAATAATTGGCTCTCACCCGCACTAGTCTTGCATACATTGTACTCAATTTGAAATTCCATCGGCAGCATTTTTATATGTTCATAAATGCAATATATTTGGAGCAATCACAACACGTTTATATGTTACACAATATAATTATGTAGCCAAATAAAAGAAGAGCATTTTAATTAAAATTAGTTAAATGTCCGAGAAAATTAAATCGGAATGATTTCATTGAGGAGTGATATCGTACAGCTGGTTCTGACAATTATGATGTAATTATGTAAGGCAACGGAAGGATTCAATAAATCATCTTAAGGCAAACCTTACCGTCTCTCAGAAGATGCTCAGGTAGCTCAGAGTACGATAGGCAACCTCACCAGTTTCATCTTTAAAATTATATTGAAGAAAACAAGAACGCAACCGCAATTAACTGATTTATAGAGTCAAAATCTTACGATAGTAGGGTGTATAGGAATAATACGATAGTAGATATAATTCAGTAGTGTTAACATGAATCTAAAAAAAATTACCAGGCTCATTCACAATGTTGGCAAAGCCGCTCCAATTGATGCACCATAATTGCTGTTAACTTATTTCGGATAAACGTACACTCAATCAAGAAAAATGAGTAAAAGAGAAGACTAATTCCTATAATTGGCCGAAAGTCCACTTCAGGTGGACAAGTTTGCAAAATTCTACAGTCTTAGAAGAATTAAAAATGGCGTTAGTTAAATTAATTCGATTACACAATATTTTTTGATTTTTTCAATGCAAAATTTTAGTTTGAAAGTGATGATGATAAGCTTAACCGAAGAACGATTTACACAAAATGTGTAAAACATAAAAGGCAAACATACGAATTTTAATGTATACTAGGCGAGCGTATACAACATTTATAAATAATACTGAGACATAACTTCGACTATTGTTGACACAATTTTAAGATTTACTTCTTTAAATCATTCTTGAGTAAATATTTTTTAGAGTTACACGACTATAAAGTAAATCAAATCCACCAGATGCGGCACCAATATTCAAACTTTTGTCAAAGCAATATGCGACGTTTAATAACAATATGAAATAACATGCATCCCTTCAATGACAATGGAACAAAATGCATGTAAGTCAATTGTGATCTAAATATTTTATCAGTTAGATATTGTTTTTAGTGTATAACTTATATATATATATATATATATATATATATATATATATATATATATATATATATATATATATACAATTTTGTATAAGGTTTTGTGCACCTAGTAAAAAATAGTATAAATATGACCAGAAAAACAAAACCAAATCCAATATGAACAGAAAGTTTAATCTCATTTGCACATTAGTTTCATGGCAACTCGCAACTCATCAATAGGAGCCGGTATTGTGCCCTATACCAACTATATGTTTAGGTGAGGAAAATGAGAAAATTGGACAGTACAATCACATATAAGAATGTGTAAATTTGCAGTAGTAGTGCTAGCTCCATATAAAGTCTTCGACAGTGCGACTTCAAAGCCAACTCACTATATATAATATATATTACGCACCTGTAAATGGTATGAACACCATGGATGTTCTGTTAGTATCTGATACCAATAATACGATGGCCGACTGGGTACATGGTACCAATAAGACGGTTGCCGAGTCGGTACACAGTACCGAAACAATGAATTTGAGTGCATACTATAGTTCACCAAAATTCAGAATTACAACTACTTATGAACACCTGTTACTCCAGCAAATCTACAATTAATATTGGCTTGCATAGCCATAAAAAATCATTTAAAGGAAATCGTCGGAAAATTTTCATTATTTAATCCCAGATGAAGTGATTTTTATATTTATTAAGACTGGATATTTTCAACTTATCGGTTGTTAGATTAGGCGTTTCGAGAGAACAGAAATATAATAATTCTATTAATTGTAGAATTCAGCCTACTTTGTCCACAGTACGGTAATACTACTAACCATTACCATTATTATCATGGTCACAATCGACCTCACTATTGATAATATTGTTAAAAGTATAATTACGTAGATACTCTAACCGAGAACTAGCTTGAGAATAACTTATTTTCAAATTGAATCCTAGCACATTTCCTAGCTTATGGCCAGTAGACAAAAAAGAAGTGTATGTTTGAGAGGGCATATTCAAGCAAGACACTACTAGCAGTGCAACATCAGTTGCTACCATTTAAAACAATACTACTTATAATCTAAACAACAACACCAACAATACTAAAACGTATTGCAACTATCCGCAGAAGCGCAAGTCGCAAATAGCAGTTGACAATCAACAGTACTGATATCAATAATAGGATGATGAAGGGGAATTGAAATTAAAGGAAATTACGATAATAGAAATAATTAACTATGCAAGGCATGCCAGGTCACGACAACAAAACTATTCTTTTAGGCTATAAACCAAGCAGTCTACGAAGAAGGAAAAAAAGTTTCTTCAAATAAAACATAACCTCTCATAAAATAGATAAACAACTACGCTTCTAATAAACTGCATAAACAAAGTAGCTAAAATGCGTGGAAGAGAAGTTTAAATTTTAATCTAACTTATATAACGATATATATATATATATATATATATATATATGTATATATGTCTGTGTGTTACGCATAAGTAGAAGAGTATTAAGTAGGATGCACACATTTTTCGAACCACATCAATAAATAATGCGCTAGTGTATCGTATCATTCTAACTAAAGTGACTAATTGGGAATAGAGGAGGGACAAGGAATAGCAGCTTTATTTTTTACTTGGGGAAGCAATATTAAAGTCATTATTTAGCAAAATGCCAAATGCCTTTATTATTTGAACAATCATTTACTGCACAGATGATGATAACAATTAATTAAAATAAGGTTGCAAGATAGATGCAAACACCGATTCCATTATATATACATTTGGCAGTATAATCTAAACATTGCAAAAGATATACCGTTTTTGTGCTTATTGTCAACAGTTTGTACGGTGATTTTTCCAGGAGCGGGACTCGAACCGGGGCACATTGGCTTCGGTGTTTTATACTAATCTACTGCGCCCATATCTCGAACACAACACGCAGCTTTCATACCTGTGCCAAATGTTGTCTTGGTTGGACTTACAATGAAGGGGAGCCTAGTTGTCATCTCTTCGACAAATAACCTCCCAACCCATATAAGGAGAGAGAGAGGTTGTGTGTGTATCGAATTAGATTAAAATAGCAGGAATTTAGACTATCGGCATAAGACAATTATTGCAATATATATGAAATGCAATTCATCAACTCGACTGGTTTCGTCTGCTTTAGGCATAATCCAGTTTTAATCTGGATCGTCGTAAACGTAAATTGGGCCAGAGGTCACTACTGAGGAATGCCCAATATGGACATAATCTATTTTGTGGAATAATTGCATTTTCTATCGTATGCAATGTTAAGTTTATACCAATAAATATATAGATACGTATACCATTTAGGAAGGATTGCCTAAACTGTGATATTGGCATGGATTTAATCAAATTAACAAGGCGATCTCCACTAAAACGAGCGCATTATCCTAACCAACAATATTAAAAACAAAGCGAATGATGGAAAGTAGATTGACAGTTAAATAGGACGAAACTAGCATCACCTCGAAGCGAAACTTATCTGCATAAACTTAGCGCATCGCATAACCCAGAAGCTGAAATAATTTAAGCACAAAAATGCTGCTTTATTAATGTTTACAAATTTCCAAATGAATAGATTTAAGTTCAAACGAAAAGTTTTTTGCAAAAATAATTAACAATTACACATTTTGGCATATATACATACTAAAAATACAGCATTTCATTCAGAAAACGTCATTTTTTATAATAAAAGATTTTATATAACACTAATGAAGCACCTGGAAAACCAAATTGTAAAGTTTCTTATTCGAGTCTTAGTTAATTGAATATACATCATTGTGCTTTTATATATTATGACTTTTACATTAGAAAAGTTAAGAGACTGTATATATATATATATATATATATATATATATATATATATATATTTATATAAGAAACATTTTATATTAAACAAGGTAAGAAATGCTTCATTTTTGTTTTCATCTTCGTTTAATATGTGCGTGGAAATGACCAAATTTTTATGTATGGCATGTTCGAAACGCAGACCAGCAAACTTGCACAGCCTACACTAAAGCAAACACTTTCAACTGGTCAACAAGCATAACAAGTTAGATCAAGTTTATACACAGGCAGGAAAGCTATGCAGAAGAAAAACGATATTCTGCGTGTTTCTTTTCATAAATAACTAGAAGTATTTCATTACATTTGCAATTTATTGACAATTTTCCAGCAAAAGATGTTGATAGTTTCAAGTAAACCTACAATCATGACTCAATAATTCAAAATGACTCAAAAAATTGATCCGATTTAGGTAAGTAGACAAAAGCAAGACATTGGCCGGCACGACGTTCAACAAAGGTATCGTTTTACATTTTTCTGCAAGGCATCTAGAAACTCAATGACTCTCAGTACTAGATGTGTTGCATGTGAATGACCGTAAAGCGAACAATACAGAAATTTTATAATTGATTAAAAGAAAATACTATGGTAATAAACCTATTCAAATATGTAAAACTATTCAAGCTCGAGAAAGAAAATCAATGCAGTAACTCTAGCTAGTCTAGTTAACAATGTATGATATTCTTCAAACAAGGCTCAAATAAAAACGGTACTTCTAATTTACAGAAGGCCAGATTTTGAGTAAGTTTTAAGAGAATTATCTTAAGGTTGCAATAGACTAACAAGAGATATATCAAAATTCATAATTATCTTTACGCATTTATTTGATAAACTACAAATATATGATAAAAATCGCGCAGTGAATGAGTATGAGAATCCGAAGTAAATGTCACTGGATCGAGCCCTGATCGTGGAACATTCTTTCAAGTTCTTCACGAGTCCAATTAATGAATTACCTTTGCTGCCTTGTGTAAAGTTTAGTTAATACTCAAAGCATATATAATCGAAATCATTCCATAGAACATCAATTCAATATAATTTCTACAGGTATCTTATTGATGACGTATTGAGTGGCAAGTAAGACGTTTTGGCCAAAAAGGTGCTAAACGCGCTCTACCTCAAGAAGAGGCTAAGTTCCCATATAGCTGAAAATTACGTATAGTAGTAGGTGACGATCGAGCAATGGATGAGTGCAAGACTACAAATCACATTTACCCCGGTTCATGCCCAGGTGGCCGCAAATTCTGTTTAATACTTGACGAGTTGAATGTAAGATCGAAAACGGGAAACTTGAGGTAATGTCTTTGCTCCCTTGGGCAAATTTTACTATATACTGAGATCATATATATATATATACATATATATATATATATATATATATATATATATATATATATATATATATATATATACTTAAAATTCTGCAATACTACTTCAAATTATCATAATTAATTGTTTACCAATATGCAAATATATTTGTATTTATAAAAATAACTTTTTGTACATGTGACATGAATTGCAAATGCATGAATAAATTAATTGTAAACACAATGACCTAGATAGAATTCAATATAAACCAATTTTACAAATTTTAACCTTAGAAAAAAGTCGAACCGGTTGAGCAACTAATTAAATTAGTTAGATAAAACACAGGAAAGACATTTCTGGGAAGAAGACTATTAATAGACAATAAACACTGCTTGCATAATGGCATAAAAATATTTAGCTGCAATTCAGCGGCTATAAGTCTGATAAACGAAAATTGTTTTCTTTGAACACGGTAGATCTAAGTTAACATTTCCTAAGGAAAATCTTAGCAAATCAGTGATACATAGACAACCCCTAATGTCAATCAAGATGAAAGCTATGTGGTCAAACTGATACGAAAATTGGAACATATTTCGCTTGCATACTTTACTTAAAATATCACACAATTTCCTAAAGTTTACGAATCGAGTCTCGTAGGATTTGGTTAATAGTTGTTAATTCCTCATGCACTAACATGGTAAAAAATTAAGAAAAAACTGTAGGAGATTAAGAAGAAAAATAACTTTCATTAATCAACGATATGCTTAGCCATTTCTTTAAATGCTCTATTTTGGAGACATATTTGAACGTTTAACGCCATAATAACATAAACATTTGCTAAGCTAGCTTTTAACAGTCATAATTAAGTCAAATAAATTGAGAAGAACTCCTCGTATGGTAAATGTATCTGTAATTACTCAAAATTACATACGAAACAATTAATCAGAGTCTCCTACCTACAATTGTAATCTAAGGCCACCCAAAAAGCATACCATTACTAGGACCATGTAAATTATTATGCAGAACGTTGAATGTAAGAGGCAATATCAATCAATTGAACGTCTAAAAACGAACAGAAGTGGGGCTAAGTTTCTTTATCTCTATTATATTACAATAAGCAATGTACCAAAAATGCAAATATACCTAGTTTTACAAACAAAACAATATATCATCAAATTGAGAGCTTCTGTAGGGGGATGTTTTACTAATAGATAAATTTGGCTATGTGTATGTGAGATTTTTAGAGCCTTTTCATTCGGAGCACTTTATTCAAACAACAATCAGATTCATCAGAAATTTTAAAAAGCAATCCTTAAACAGGTAAATGCACAGCAGCATCTGAGGCTGCTCTTTAAGAATGCACGACAAGGAATTTTGTCTCAAATGCTTTCCTTTTATTGCAGGAACATTAATTTAGACACTGTTTGTGTCGGAGAACTAATATATATAAAAGTATGTATTGGGTGTTGCGCAGCTAGTAACAAATTAGTTCAATTATGATCAGAAGGATAAAACAAGGACAGCAATAACAGAAAGTATAATATCGTGCACATCAGTTTCGTGCTTATTGGCGACTGATAAGTAGGAGTCGGTGTGACGTCCGTTACAGGGTGAGAAATGTGGTAAAATACGAATGTGCAAGCCGACAATGCGGCTTCAAAGCCAACTCACTATATATAATATATACCGAGTCTGCAAAGGGTAACAACAATCTAGCTGTTGTTTCATTAACTGATACCAACATTATGGTACCGTAAATTTACATGGTACTAACACTATGGTTGCCAAATCGGTGCATGATACCAACACGATGTATTTCAATGTATGCTATAGATCACCATAATTGAGAATCACAAGTATATATGATCACTTGTTACTTCAGTAAATCCATACACTCTAGCCTTAATTTTGACGGACTTTTGAAACCATTATGCTAGTGATTCACACGAAGTTTGAATAGCAATTGACCAGTCAAGATAATAAGGATATTAACGGCAGTCTTAACATTGCAATGCTTATTCATACAGATATCACTTACTCAGTATTGCATTTATTCAAAATTATTTAACTAACAAGTATTTCTATTAACTTTATTTTATTTCATATTTTTTGCTAAAAATATTTCCAGTGGAAGTTAAACTCAACTTCTTCATTAACAATAGGATTTGACTCTACTGAGCAGTGAGAGAAATAAAGTGGAATTTCTGAATTCAACATATCAGGTCATATATTACACATGATTACACAGATATTACTAGGATGAAAAAACCGTACAAGAAACTCAGATTTCAAAATTGATAAAGACGAATATCCTATTAATAATATATCTTTATCCGTATAAAGAAGCGAAATAAGCCCATTCTTTAAATCGATTTTTTTCCTTATTCGGAACTCAATTATTATAAGGTCTAGAACTTTGCGATCAGAATTCGAACCGGCACACGTCTGCTTCCGTGTCTATGACTAACAAATGCGCCTCCCTGCTGCACACTACACAAAATTTATCAAGCTCGTGATCCTGATTTTAAAAATTGTATCACTACCCACGCAGTGAATGATTGTTTAATTGCATAAATCTTCAATTCGATTTCACTTCTACAGTTAGCGTCCTATGATGACAGTTTGGGTGTAACTAATTAGAACTTTAGATATAGAGATGTCACAAAGACTCCACATAAAAGGAAGGCAATCCGAAAACAACTTGACATTTTGTACATTGCGCGAGAAGATCAAACATTGGATATTCAAATGTGCAGCGGTTCGTAACATTGTTAGATGCAAAATTATGGACAGTCCTTGATGAATTTCCAAAACGGACGATACCGGTTTACTGAATAAATTGACTTTGCAATGTTATATAAAGTTAAAAGTTTATACTAATATATATATATATATATATATATATATATAAGTAGCACAAAGGCGGAATAAATACTTACCTTATAAATCCGATGTTTTAATTTAATCAATTTGCACCGAAATGGAAACAAAGGGAAACGACAAAACGGTAAAAACATTAAAATATACGTGCAATAGAATTCTTCAACAAAGATAAATACAAAAAAATAAGAGTAAATACTGAATTGGTTAAACATAAATAATCGATCATATTACTATATAGACCTATTTGTCTCTTTCGGGTTATTTAAATGTGTTCACAAACATGAGGCGATGAAAGGGTTGATTACCTGACAGTGTAAATACATGCTTGACATGGATCTTCGATAATATCTGGAAGCTAAAGGCCAGCTTTTTGTCTGCCCAGTCAAGTCTAGTTGATCTAGCAGAAGAAAGCACAGAGCCGTTTCATAATATCTAAAATCAAGCGATTTTCAGCGTATGATACTTGTCCTTATTCGTGAATGTGTATGCATCCACTTTGCTTATAAAAAGGTAAATTATTTTAAAAGATATACGATGAGGCCTACAGCTTTGAGCAGAGTTTGAACATTCTAACAGTTGTCTGTGATATCAGCGCCACACTTAATAAAATGAGCACGTAACGGTGTTCGACGCAGATTGACTATTTATGAAAGTAGTTGTGACGATTAAATAAACATCCACAATCTTGTCTTACCTTATCGTAGATCTTCATTAGATGCATTTCACGAAACAAATGAAGCAAATGTGTTATTTCCTCTAGTCATAATATTTATATACCACAAACTGATCTTTCATTAGATATTCTCGTGTCACATGTGTGTGTGTGTGCATTTTTATAACCGTTGTTTTCATCTAACTAATTTAGACCAGAGTGGCTGAATAATAATTTATCAATTGCATGCAATAATTATTCGTTTTTTACACACTCAATGTAAATGACATAACTGAGATGGGGAGACCCATAATTCAGAAACACTCGTCATAAAAACATGCCATGAGTGATAAAACCAGAAGTCCGAAACGACTAATGCACATGTTAAATTACAATTCAAACCACTAAGTTATACTCAAGATAGATAAGTTAATAACAGTTATTGGTGCACGCCACGCATGTGCATGTGTATGTGTATGCATAACTAAAAAACTTGGTTAAATTATTTTGATACACATGTACGTACATCTGAATGAAACTGCAGTCAATAGACATTAATTTATCCTTTGCACGCGTCAGACAAATTATTACTTATAAATATTGTATTATTAGAATATTTCCAATGGGTAGGGTGTAAAATAGAAAATTAAGGTTGAAATCACTATTTGTTTTAAAATCAAATGAATAGTTAGAGATGAAATTTGAAGACTATATTCATAATTGTTTATTCATTTCTTGAATAAAAGTCCACTAATTAGTCAATCTTAATCTGATGTTCTTAATCTTTTACTAGAGCTAGCTTCAGTTACCAATTCATGCAATCGCCTTTTCCTTCCATTAGCTAGTGCAGTATTCCAAATCGGACCTAAAGATTTTTCAACAGCTGCTTCATTCATAATTTCATCTCAAGATTTAATTTCTATAGATTCCCTAATCAACCTCGTCACCCTATTATGACTACATATTGCTATGCGTTTGCATTCCTCCCAGTCGATAGTATGCCCAGTCTCCACTACATGACGAGCAAGATCTGATTTAGCAATATGTCCATACTTACACGTCGTTTAATGTTCACCTCTTCTTAATTTGATTGGACGCATGGTCTCACCAACATACTTGAGACTACAATCATTTCATGGGATCTCATGCACTCCTGAAGTTTCTAAGGGTTCAATCTTTTCTTTTTGGTTAGGGAGTATAGTGCCTAGTGTAAGGGGCTGTCTTAAAACGGTCCTTATATTGTATTTTAAAGCTATTGATTTCACTTTCCTACTTAATATAGAGTCCGGTAATACCATGATCTTCCGCTCTTCCTTCTCCTTATCTGCTTTTATGTATCTCAAACTAGGATTAAATTTCTTCACCATGTCCCTCATTGTTGTATCTATTAAATGAGGAGGGTAACCATTAGTCTTAAATATATCGCGTAGTCTGTCTAATTCTAACTTCCTATGCTTATATCTGTTAACTTGAGACTTCTTAATGTTAATGACTTTAAGATCCCGACTTTCATACGAAACGGGTGATTGGACTTGAAATTAAGAAGGATTCCTGAATAAGTATCCTTCCTATAAATATCTCTTCCCAATTTCAGACCATTTCTGATTAATTTGACATCTAAAAATGGTAATTCACCCGACGATTCCCTTTCTAAGGTAAATTGTAGTTCGCTCATTCACCTTATCATTATCCGAAAGAAGCTTTGCCGTTTTGACAGCCTCAGTAATTAATTCGTTTCTAACCGATCTTGACGAGATTGATTAGGGAATCTATAGAAATTAAATCTAGAGATAATATTATGAATGAAACAGCTGTTTAAAAATCTTTAGGTCCGATTTGGAATACTGCACTAGCTAATGGAAGAAAAAGGCGATTGCATGAATTGGTAACTGAAGCTAGCTCCAGTAAAAGATTAAGAACATCGGATTAGGATGGACTAATTAGTGGGCTTTTATTCAACAAATGAATAAACAATTATTATTAATATAATCCTCAAAATTTCATCTCTAACTATTCATTTGATTTTAAAACAAATAGATTTCAAACTTAATTTTCTGTTTTACACCCCCACCCTAACCATTGGAAATATTCTAATAATACAATAGTTATAACTAATAATTTGTCTGACGCGTGCAAAGGGTAAATTAATGTCTATTGACTGCAGTTTCATTTAGATGTGCGCACATGTGTATCAAAATAATTTAACCAAGTTTTTTAGTTATGCATACACATACACATGCACATGCGTGGCATGCGCCAATAACTGTTATTAACTTATCTATCTTGAGTATAACCTAGTGGTTTGAATTGTAATTTAAAATGTGCCTAGTCGTTCGGACTTCTGGTTTTATCACTCATGGCATGTTTTTATGACGAGTGTTTCTGAATTATGGGTCTCCCCATCTCAGTTACGTCATTTACATTGAGTGTGTAAAAAAACGAATAATTATTGCATGTAATTGATAAATTATTATTCAGCCACTCTGGTCTAAATTAGTTAGATGAAAACAACGGTTATAAAAATGCACACACACACATGTGACACGCGAATATCTAATGAAAGGTCAGTCTGAGGTATATAAATATTATGACTAGAGGAAATAACACACTTGCTTCATTTGTTTCGTGAAATGCATCTGATGAAGATCTACGGTAATGTAGATTGAAATATTATGAAAAAAGAAAATTACAGGAACAATGAAAGCTGCGTTAGTCAAAACGCAGATCAGGTAATTTCAATTAATTCAGTATCGCAACAACGCCATTCGTTCAAGAAAGGATGGCATGTCAATGCGCACAAATTGCCACAATTCGGGTTGGTAGACGATGGGTTTTTCGTGTTCCGGTTTTAAGAACGTACCACAGGTGCTACAATGATTCATTAAACAAGTCAGATAACAGCCTTTATTCAATAAGAATCCATTTAAAATTAAAGCCTCCTATTAAGAGTAAGTTCATATTTATCAAGCACAGCCAAAAACGCGCAAGAAATTCACAGGAAAGACTTGGCTTCATCTGAGACCCTTGTATCCACAGCTGGTAGTGTACCAATGTAAATCAGAAATGTTATATAGAAAAAGCTTGAGCAAACGTCAACTTATCTCAAGACCATCAGACCTGAGCGCTTGTTTACAATCTTTTATAGCATCCATTATCCAAACACTTCAACACGTAGCATATTGGTTTCAAAACTTGCTTCATGTTGCTAACGAGTTGGAAGCAGTTTCGAAGCGTAAAATCTACCACAAATTGTATGCTCAGATGTGACGTGTGTTGTGGTCATTTCATCAAGAAAATAAGGGGACCTCCATTTTCTAAAGCGTGGCTCATCAAGCTGTCCGAGATTTCTGCGATCCAATAAATATTGGAATCTGCGTGGTTAGCGATAAAAAAACCGCCAGACTTTATGACAATATTGATATTGAAAGTCTAAAATTTGAAAGGTTGTAAGGACGTTGTCTCTTAAGAAACCGCAATAGATATAAAACAGCCAGCTTTTGTTTAAAACTATTTACATTCGAGAAATTACGATGCAAAATATGGTGCACCAGCTTAACATTACAAATTGAGGGCACGCTGAGTTTAAATTGAGTAAAACGATATTGTGGTGCTCTTCCATAAAAAGAGATGGCACTAACACCTTAGCCAATTATCATGGTATTAGTCTCAATTATGTTCAAATCCATTATCTGACGGATTTCGTAAAGCGCGCATTTCAGTGGCCAGAATTGCGATCGAAAGCGCACAAATGTCTCTCTTTCGGGCTGCTTCGAATTCTAGATAATTGCATTGAAGTATTAAAAGACTGAAACAGCAAAAGGCTCCCGAGTTTGGTGGAGGCAGTAGACGAGCATCAGGAATGAATTATAAAGAACTGTTATCTAAATTTGTTTTCTAAGTGGCACGAATTAGACAAACACATTACTACATACTTTGCACATAACTAATAAGATTATGTTGTACGAGGTAGTATAGTTTGTTAGTCTTTTGTAGATGAGCTAGTACGTGAAAAATGAAAATTTCAACCGAAAAATAACTGATATTAACTAATGGAACATTTACTGTGAATACCAAAGGAAATCTAGTTAAATGACTTAACTCACTGGCAAAAACAATAAACATAGAGATGTATGAGATCAATTCAGGCAGGAGCGTGGTCAGGAATATGATGCGTAAAATAAATTTATGCAATCCTTCGCGAACTCGAGTTACGCAACCAGCATCGGCCGCCAATCCTTCATTTTTCTGCACCACTCGAATGCTTCCGACTCAATGTCGCGCAGCATGCAATAAAGTGCTATTCTTAATAATGGTGAATTAGGCAAAATATGCCGTCTTTTTAGCCTGCTATGCTGATTTATTAGGTATAATACGCAGTGATATCGTTTATTGTGAACGTTTGGTGATTGGCTCCAGAGTTAGAAAAGGATGTTTTATTGATATATTTAATTTAACTTCCTCGTTCATTTCATATTCGCATAGGTTTCACGTTCACAGAAGTGGAAATCGGTAAAGAGGGCGAGCTTGCTGACTTCGAATGCACAGACGACGTTGCCTCATAATCGGAAAAAGAGACGAGCTCCAGAAAATTATAAACTTGACTCTGGAATTGTTCATTCGATATGTTTGAAAGCCAAATGCCTTGAGAACTATTATTATGGCCGATTTTGATCACAAGTCTCGGAGTTCTGAGCTTGCATTCAACGAATTTGTCTATTATTACAAATAATATTACTTATACTAATACTAGACAGTAGTAATAATAGTAATAATATTAATCTAATAATAAAAAATATATGGTAATAAATATATAAAGCCGGCGTCTGGATTAAACAGAGTGACCGTTAGCACAGGTCAAAATAGCAACAGTTAATTTTATGCATAAATTGGCGAATACCATTTATGTTAATTCTGTGTGATTAAAATTTTAAAGTGTCGAAATTGATCTACGAGAATTGGAGTTTCAAGATGTTTGCAATTTTAATTATATTATTATTGTTATATTATATATAAATTATTATTATTATTATTATTGTATTATATAATTGTTGCGCAGTGAACTAGTTTTCGCAAGAACAGACTTTGTTTCAAAATGTATAAAATTCAACTATAAGAATGTCGTTACAATAAGATCACAACACTGACGACCATTCAATGCATTTTTAAATGTAAACAGTTCAAGCTTTCGTAGCATTATATCAAAATATATTTATATTTTTATGATCATTCACTGCTTAATTTAAACGTCACGTAATCATTATTAATGTCAGAGATACGACACCAGTATGCACCTCACGCTTCAAATCCAGCAGCGAGAAACTTTGGATGGCAGATAATCGGCTATTAGGATAAAATAGAAATGATTTATGAATAAGTGTTGTCCTCCCAAGTTGCACACTTTAAATCAATTTCTAATCGGTTTATTACTGTCATAATATAGCTACTACAGTTCACTTCGTAGACAAATATTTGATAAGATTTAGTATCAGGGAAATAAGAATAAGGCGTTGTTGTAGCAAAAAAATCCAATAAAATGGATAAAAAACGTAAGTTTAACGAATTAAGCAGAAAGTAAATTATTCGGTCTAGCTGATTATTCAGAATGGATAATTAATATTCAAGCATATTACTTTTTCCGTTTTACAGAACCTATTTTACCAAATCAAATTCATGACAAAACAAAGTCGCTGGTTTTTTAATAAATTCCTGATATAAGCGAACGCTGTTCGTAAATGTCTTCCAGCATAGAAGGAGAAGAGAACTCAAGCACGTAGATTCTATTCGTGTTGGTCACATAGCAAATAAAATGTGGCATATACTTCTTTCTATGACTTAACTAATAGATGGATAGAATTTTCGCCCCACAAAATCAAAATATCTGCCAACTGTAATATAGTCGAATTTATACATAAATATAGATGGATAATTAACACGCATAAGTATGCTAAATAAAATTATGGTTAATCAGATATTTAACAATGACGCTTTAAAAACCAATTATGCACACACTGTAAAAGAAGGCGTGTTAAATTCAACCTTCCATGATCATCATCCGAGAACGAATGGTTATATATAATTGGATTCGTGTTTATCTGAAGCTCGTAAACATGATTAAAGGAGTTTCTGCTACCACCCTTGCAGTCAAAGGTAGTTTATCAAAATTTGATTAGTTTCAAATATGTTTATTCAGACGGTACTGCTATTTCATGATTATTTAAGAGTTAGATTTTAGACACTAAGGTGAATAAAGCTTCATGCATTCATCTAGGTTTCTTGGAAGCAAACGGTTAAAGCGGGTGGTAATTAAGTGCGGTGCGGTGATGCGAAAACGAATTTCGATTTTTAAAATTATGGTGTCTAATCATGACGTTCTGAATCTTGACAGTATTATTAATCTGTCATTGCATTCATATCAGACGAAAATACAATAAAAACAGGTGGAAAATAGCGAAACAATGAAGTTTCAAAAGCGATAGATTGTCTATCCGTAACTAATCGACCAATTGGAATTATATACATGTCTAGGAATAAAAAGACTAAACAAAAAAATTAATGATAATTATTAATATGACTGAGACAATGCTCTAAACTAAGTCTACCTGTCAACATATAATTTACCTTATTGCAAGAAATTTTTCTTTTGCTTAATCGTCTTAATTGATATTAGACTATTTATTGCCTGAATTTTTATGTTAAAGATACTAAAATCAACTATTTTTGAGCAAATCCCATGCAATTTAGCTCTACGAAATTTAAGTAAAATATAAATTATAAAAATATTGCATACACTCACATTGTCTATAATACCTTCGGAATCATAGATAAAATTTACTGATAAAATATAACCTGTATAATCAAATAATCTGTATTGCAAAATTAATTTTTATTGGAAATGGAGTAATATATACAATGTATGCGTTTATTTGATTCACGAATTTTAAGGCAAAATGATGAATTGACTAGTGCAAAAGAAGTAAATTTTCTCAGTCGGGATACAAAATCTCTCAAAATATATCCCCGATGGCAAGACCTTTAAATTTACATTTTAAACTAGTAAAAATTCTTAATTTTGCTTCGCACTCCTTCGAATCTTAATTAATGAGCTCAGAAAATTATTCTGTTCCACACTAATAAAAACTCAATATTAAAATATGCTGATTAAATGGCATTTGGTGGTAATTTGAGAAGCTCTTTTTAGAATGAAATATGCAACGCCAAAAACAGCTTTGCTCAACCGTCTGTGTGGACAATATGCTTTCAAAATTTTTAGATGCGACGATTAAATTCTCCTAATATAGCAGAAAACGTTTAACAAATGGAAAATATGTTTATGGCTAAATGGCTTTTTAAATTTAATTCCATAAATTTCGCATATTTTATTTTCGTGAAATTTACTTACTTAGACCGGAAGAGCAACATAACATTAAGCATAATTAAAAACAAACTTAGTACCAATGCCAGGGATTTATAATTCGGAAGGAGATGAGCACAATTTATTTTTGAGTTTAGTACTTATTCCTTATTCTATTTAATCAGTCACAGCATGTTCAAAATGACAGATATTAATACATGCTAACGTATCATTATAAATGAATGTAAAAAAACACGCTGATGAAGAAATTCATAGCCAAAATTTCTAAATTCCCTTTCTGTTTAAGAAGGGAACACTTAGTGTAAATAAGACAATATAGCCTGTGCCGATAAACAGAATGTAGTTCTGTTTATATGGGTGATGAAATGCAAATTCCCAAAGTTTATACTGAGAAATTTATGTAAATAATAAGTCAGGTATTTAAAATAAGATCGCAAACCTGATTAAAGTAACTGTTATCACCGCCCGCACAACCAATGTTCGTTTAATTATATAAATTTTTATTTCAAAACCAATTCACCACGTAGTGTGGGTCTGTTCAATAATGATAGATTGTGGATAGTTATTTGGAACTTTGGGTCTAACTTAGCTCCACCTAGAAAGAAAAGACTAATCGTGTAAAATTAGTTATTACATAACTGAAAATTGTGTTTAGTATGCGGCAGGATGGCTATTCGGTTAAAGCACCAGATTCCAAAGTAGACGTACAATACCGAAAAATGTATTTACCTAATGAATCAGGTGTTTAAATCAAGATCGAAATCTTGATTAAATTAAATTCACCTATACTCTGAGGTTATAGCAAATTTTATTGAGCATAAATACCACAACGATAGATCACAGCTTAATATTTGCAGAAATTATTTTTCAGTCTCTAGAAAAGTTGCATTGAATATAAAACAGCCAGATGATGCTAAAATTTGAATATGGAGAAAAAGTGTTTTTTTTATTGTGGAAAAGCAGTTATGGCGATGCAAGCGATAATGTTGCGATTTAAAAACAGAGAAACATTCATTTCGCGAATCAATAAATGTGCAGATTTCAACGATCTGAAATAAAAAACGAATATTCGTACATATTTATTTATTTAGCGTTGTGCGTGAGAATCTGATGAATACGGCAAGCTTGTTTCTTTTTAATAAGGAATATTAGACCAAGTGTAGATAATCAAAATTAAACAAAGAAGGGTGATAAAACAAACTAGATTATTGTTTAAATAAAGTTTGCGAGCTTAAAGTAAACACAAGTCCCATTTTTTATGTAACCAGTCGTCGAACAACATAGCAAAACTACGGTCAGGAAAATTTACTAACGCGTATTCACCTTCCATGATCATCATCAGAGTACGATGGCAAACTGACTAACAAGAATCAAGCCGTAATGCATGTATATAACACAAGGAAATTTTTATAAAATCCACAGATCTGCATAGCTGAAAAGAGCAAACACGCTACGTAAAGATGTTCACTATCATTATTACACAAGGAAATAGAATGCGCAGCAAAAGATCTATCGCAGTTTTCTAAACAAATTTAAAAAAAACTATTTCATCATTTTGTATACAAAATAAATAATATTTCGCAACATGTTTTTCTACGCCTGTTTCAGTGGCTACCCTTGACACCAATTGCTTTCAAATGGCTTCGTTGAGGTCTGAGTTGAATTTCAGAGAATTAAATTAACTGAGTGAGTTTGAAGCAGTAAATAGATCAAAGGATTGTAAGACACAATATCCGATGAGTAAGGATAAAAGATAGACAAAATATTTCACATAAAGTTGTTTTATTGAATGGGACGCAAAATATGAGAATAATTTTCTTTATTTGTACATAAATAATTAAATGATTCAAATGATGTAATATGGGCTCAAAAACCTGTACGTCACGCTGGCACGACTGGTTACTGGTTAAATTAATTTTGTGAAATAGGTAATAGTGTCTGTTAAAGCTCATACAGATGATACTGCTATTGTGAACTCTGAATGGATTATCAAATTGGTCCCTGCCAACTTGAGGTTATAAAATAAAGTTATTGTACAACAAATGGCATTCATAAATGCGCTACTGTAAAAATGTTAACTAATAAAAAACGACAGAGTAGGTGACCAAGTACATAATCAGGTTTTGGCTTCAAAACAAGAAATTCCTCTTTATTATTTTTTCGCCTAATATAGTTTCCATACGAGGTGCCTATTCTTTCTTATTACAAGGTCACATGAAACACAAGCCCGGTGCAATTATAGTCCCTATTAAAAAGCTTTGTACCAAGGTGCTCGAAATTTTTTTCAAAAAATATGAAAAATTTAAAGATAAATTATTTTATACTATGAATAAAACCTGGAGTCCAACAGGACACGTAAGGTAGCAACACATATATAGCGGTAGCTTATCGAGTAGTCTTGTCCAAAATGGACAAAATAATAGTGTAATAGATAGATTTTATTTAAAACTACGTTTTTTAAGTATCATCCATATAAAAAGCGGCTACATTCATTCGGTAAGCTAAGTCGGCCAATGATCTGCTACACAACAACCATGCCATCAATTGGCAAGCAAATTCAAATATGACTATTTAATACAACTAAACAATAAATGATTGCGCTGGTGGTGACAACAACTGACTAGCGAGGATCAAACCGCATTACATATATATGGAAAGCAAAATTAGATATACGGCTCTCATCTCTAGTAGTCTTGCATACATTGTACGCGACTGTAAATGTCGGCTGCACAATTTCTTTGCAGTCACAAACATTAGCTGTTTGTAGCTTTCGCCACACACACATATATAAAGAAAATATAATTAAACAATAATTGATTGCGTGGGTGGTGGTAACAATTTTTGAAATAAAGTTTGAGAGTGTGAAGTAAACACCAACCACATTTTATTTAACCAGTTGTCGAACAACATAACAAAACTACCGCCAGTCGCAATGCACTGACGCGTTTCCACCTTCCTTGATCATCATCAGAGTACGACGGCAAACTGACAAGCGACGATCAAACCGCATTGCATATAACGATTTAATAGACAAAATATTCAACCAATGATGATCTAAATTACATGGTATGGAACTTATGGTATATATTTAGGGTTAAACTGCTAAGGGTATTTTAAAATCTTCAATGACGATTGTCAGTTATATGACGTAATGTTGAACATGCTAACAGAAAAATGGTTTGATCCGGTCCGAGTCTGGCCAGCAGCTCTGCAAAACATCAACGTTAAACCATAAAACAGAATAAAAAAGTAATGCTGGTAAATCGAATCTTATTTATATTTTGATAACAGACACGGAATATAGATAACTAAAATAGGATGTTATTGTTAACTCTATTGTTTATTCTCATTTAATTTTGTGCGAGAAGTAACGAATTGAGAAAATACGCCTGAGCGATAAGGTAGAAAATAGCGGTTTCTAAGTTGACTAGCAAACAGATTTATTCTTAGATCAGCATAATAACTGTTCGATGCATTGATGTTATGAGTTCATACGATGGGTTCGAATTTTAGACGTTTGACAAGGTAAATAAAAAAAACTAATTTTGCTTTACATGTGTATATGTACGTTTGCCGTCGTCCCTTGAAGATGATCACAGAAGGTCGAAACACATCAGTACGTGGAAATGATGGTAGTTTTGCTTTGTTTTGAGACTGACTACATACAACTGGATTTGTGCTTATATGAAGCTACAAACGTGATTTCATAATCGTTATCATCGCGCGCGCAGTCAATGATAGTTTAAATTTGTAATTTATATCCTTAGTTTATTCCAATACTATGCGAACAGCAAGGCGCAATTAGCTCGATGGGAAATATTCCACAAATTATTCAAATGCAATCGCGTCCATAGTTATTCCAAACTCCGTTGAATGAATTTATATGGTTGCGAAACCATGGCAGTAGTTTTACAGATGTGAAAATGGTTATTACTATCGAATTAACACCGACCAAATTTAAAATACATCAGGACACACAGGAAATAAAAGATAGCTTAAGTAGTTTAAGAATTTAAATTCAATGAGCACTAAACAATGCATGTATGAGGTGAAGATTTAAGAGTATGGCTATATATATAAGCATATATATACCCAGACAACTTCGACCAGTCGGGTATACTAACGAGATAGAGAACATTGTGGGTTGTTCTTAAGAGCAACCTATAATTATTAGTCTATGGATATATATATATATATATATATATATATATATATATATATATATATATGTATATATATATAGATTTAATTATGCAAAATTTAATAAATATATAACGCTAAAACGTAGCAAAAATGTATTCCAAGAAACCATCCCCTATATAAGTGCTCGAAGCCTATAGTGCAAACCCCAAAAAATGCCTCATGTAAAATATAAATACAAGCAACTAAGTGAATGTATTGTAAAAACAAAATTTTGATTCATCCCCTAGCTTTATTACACTGCCAGACAAATTGGGCATCCACAAACTAGATTTATGTAAGAAAATTTATTATTGAATATGCAATAACTTTAAAACGTCCGTTGGCCTCTGTATGGTTAACCCGAATTTTTTCCCAAAAAAAAAACGCTAGAATTTAATTTACTCTTCATATTTTTGCGGTTAGAATATCAGTATTATAACGCAGTGAATAATATAATATTTCAAATAGAAGATGTTTATTTGTTTTATCTCTATAAATTAAACGCATTATCCAAATTGTCATAAACAATTAGCCTTATTACGAGTATTCCATATGGCTTTCAAAACTGCATGCAATAATGTTGAAATATCGCATAAATTCTTCAATTATGTATAGCCCATCTATATTAAAAATACGTTTGTTATTTATGTCTTTCCATCGTATATATGCATATTTGCATTGTAATCTGTAGCTTTAATTAAAGTTAATTGCTATTAAGCCCACATAAGTGTAACATCTACAATATTTACTTTTCACACTTTTATCTGAAAAAACACAAGCTCAATATGGGTAGTTTATCAATAAGTAGACTGTGAATAGTAAAATTATTTACTTGTTTATATTAAAAGCAAATATGCCGACTAGTGGAACGATAAACACGATTTCTTAATTAATAACAATCTTGAAAGAATCATTTTTATATACTTTACAATGCCAATTACCTTTGAATATTACAATGTATATCTTTAGGATAAAATAATGAATAATCGATAATGCAAATTTGATTACATGAATGCGTAACCAGGTTACAGTCTATCAAATATGGGTGTCCTAGGCCCGTTTGATTAAATGAATGAGAAATGGCTTGAGTTTTAGATTAATTTGTATCCATTTGTATCAGCCTTACAATATATTGTGCTCATTGTGTGAGGACGTGTAACTGAACATAAGTTAGTGTGTGTGCGTGATTGTGAATAATTCTCATTGTATAATTATGTGATGTTTGATATCTGGTTAATTTTCTACTGCTTTATAGAGTTTTGACTAGACTTTCGTATCTTCGTTTATTTCATGTAGGTATGATTTTTCCTAGTATGTTCTCTGAAATATCATTGTGGTAACAACACCGAGTGTAAAGATTACAATATTATTTGCTCATTTGAAATGGGGCGCACAGCCAATTTTGTAAATTGCTATTATCAACATTAATTAGTTGCTAAAACTATTATAAATAATGAAACCACTTATATTTAACACCAAACACTCAACTTGAATTTAAGAAACTTTCAATAAAATGACATTTTATTCAGCAGGATACGAAAGAATTATACTAAAAGCAGTATTCTATGTAAACCAGAATAGCCTTTGAACTAGCATTAACAAAAATTTAACCGGACTGGCAAGAAACTGAAGTAGAGTTACCTGTGAAATGGACATTATTTTATCGATTATTATTACAAAATTGCACAAAATTGCATAATCTTAAATTCAGTTGTGACCAGAAGGATAAACCAAAGGCAGCATGAACGGAAAGTATAATCTCATGCACATTCGTTCCGTGCTTACTGGCGACTCATCAGTAGGAGCCGGTATTACGCCCTTTAACCACTATATATTTGGTAGAAGAATGTGGAATGTACCGTCCTATTATTCCACATTCTTCTACCAAATATATAGTGGTTAAAGGGCGTAATACCGGCTCCTACTGATGAGTCGCCAGTAAGCACGAAACGAATGTGCATGAGATTATACTTTCCGTTCATACTGCCTTTGGTTTATCCTTCTGGTCACAACTGAACTAATTTGTTACTAGGTTCGCAAAACCTAATACATACTTGCATATATATTAGGTCTTCGCAACAAACAGTATTTAACTGTAATAATCTTAAATTGTTACTAACGTAAACAAATCATCTAAGAACAATATGAATTTGCAGAAAAAATATAGGGGAAATATATTTGCAAATGCAATAGCCAAATACAGAAAAACTAAATCTATTAATAGAACAGTAACCAAATTTCAAGTATAACTTAATTATATATTGAAAATGGCTCCTAGCCGTACACAGACACACACAGGTAAACACTCAGAAGTCTAGGCAATTAACTACAAATATCCGTACAAATGCTGCAATTAAATGCAAAAAATATGAAAATTTGGCTATTTATCGCATTCTTCACCAAATAAAAGCGAATGCTGTCTATTATTAAAAGATTTTAATTTTATTAAGTATTTACAAAATAAATTGCAATTTATACAAAATGCACATATTCCTAATTATTTGACTATTGTTCTTTAAAAATAATTAGTAATATATATATATATATATATATATATATATATATATATATATATATATATATATATATATATATATATATATATACATAAATTCTGCGTTTTCGTTTGGTTATGTGGGTGGCAACAAATCTGACTCCGTTTACTTCTATTTTTTGTATTGGCTGATTAGTAAGTGTGTATGCATTTGTGTCTGTATGTGTGCCTGTTTGCATGCGTGGATCTTGATCGCTGTATTGCAAAGTGGTATCTGAGATCTTGTCATTCTTGTATTGATGGCCTGAGAGTTAACCACCTGTTCGCATTGTTGACTGTTACGTATACGAATGTTATTTTTCCGAGTGTAGTCTTTCGCTTCCCCTTGTTGCGCAATTTTGTTCTCTACACTTGGTAAGATTGGGTATCTATAGGCTTTTATTTAGATACTCAACATGATTATCAAATATTGTGCTTGCCTTGATGTTTCTAGTCATCATTTAGAAGCAGACAACATGTCATGCGATTATCCCAATATACAGAACGGCCACATATAAAGAAATTTAAGTAAGATAAAAACAAAATATAACATTGGCTCTATGCGGAAATCAAACTTCAAAAAAATCAAATTAACCACGAGTAATTTTGTGGCACGATTTTTTTAGATGTATTTTTATTCATCTAAGAAGAGAAATAAATTATTCAAGTCGTCCATTTTCAGGAGAAGTAATGGGGTTCAAGGCTACACAATTATACGGGTTGCAGTTTGCAGTCTGTAGGTTTTGGAAACAATGAAACTTTAGTTATTCATTATTTAGTTGTAATTTTTTTAATAGTGAGTTTAAGACGACAAAACACGTAGTTTCGTTGATTTTTGTTTGTTAGCCGGTTTATACATTTCCATTGAAATAGGAAGTCTAAATAACTACGGAAATCTATAAAGATATTCTTTGTAAGCGGAAATCAGGGATTGCGATTCTGCATACACCTAACAAGTTTGTGTATCATAAGTTTCAAATATTCCCCAAACTTATTTAATATTATATCACTAGAATGCTAACCTCATATCTTATATTTTATAGCTGTATGCAATTCAATCATCAATCATCAATCATTTTTGTCTAAAGCAGTTGAAGAAAATTCAGACACAATTTAGTTAAATATTGTTTTGAATAGTTTCTATTTGAATTTTACTCTCGAGATAGTACAGTTAAGTGGTTAGAAAATGATAAAACCTGTTCAAGGTCAACTTGGATATTAAACCTGTGCTTAGAAATTGTAGCATAACTAGATTTATTTATTCGCTTAAAAGACCACATGCTGATTTGTGCATATGACCTTAACTCATCGTTATCAGTACGTATTACCAATTCAATCTTAGTTATCTAGTGCATGAGTGACAAAAAGAAAACTCATAATTGAAGATAAACGTAGCGCAGCCGCATTCACTTTATTCCAACGCTGATGCGTGACACGATTCCCAATTCCAATTAAAACATAAGTGATGCGCCTTCACTTAAATTTACTGGAAAAACATTGTATGACATTTTCCTTTATAGCATTTTATGCACACTAACATATGTTAATTGATATTCGAAAAATAGTTTTCATTTATAATTCGTTAATAAATTTTTCAGAAACTAAATAAGGTTGTACCGTCCTATTATTCCACATTCTTTGACCAAATATATAGTGGTTAAAGGGCGTAATACCGGCTCCTACTGATGAGTCGCCAGTAAGCACGAAACGAATGTGCATGAGATTATACTTTCTGTTCATGCTGCCTATGGTTTATCCTTCTGGTCACAAGTGAACTAATTTGTTACTAGGTTCGCAACACCTAATACATACTTAAGTAAGAATGATTTGGAAAGAAAATGTTCTTTAATGAAAAAAATTCGATAGTAACTCAGAATTAACTGGAAGGTTAATATTAAATTTATGCAAGCATTTTTCTAACCAAATATCTCTTGAATAGTGGAAGCACAGGTCAGCGTGATGAAAATACGTCTACCGTTATCAATGGTGCCAGGCTAGGAAAGCGCATCTCTAAGAATATGCTGTTATGTGACTTTATTGAATATCAAATTAAGGACAAATAACAGTAACATATCAGCTCCACTAAATCAAAATTCGCTTCTGAAATTCATGGTTGAATCAACTCCAAAACACTGTGAATGATTTCTCATTTTATGCATTTATGGAATAGGTATGGCACACCAGTTTGTTCAGATAGGATCGGAGGTGTATATCAAAGTAAAATTAACAAAAGATGCACTTTTATGGATACATCATCAACATCATCATGTCCAGCCACACAGGTAAAAAATGACCAATGTTTCACTGCCATATAACCATAAGGAGTGAAAAAAAGTATATAAGTGGATTTCGACAAATTATTATTGAGATTTACGAAAGAAAGATAGAGAGAGAGGCAGAGAGAGAAGGGTTACCTTGCTACTATGAGTAAATTTATCAGGATAAATCACAGAAATGAGGCAAACTAAACCTCTCCACAACACCATTATGGTCAAGTTAGCATTCGGGCAAGGCGACATCAGCAATACAGCTTCTTGCGGATTTCACTGTAACACACCATAAACATGTATCATGTCATAAACATTATGGACACATAATTTCACCTGTTTAAGGGCGACTTTTAGGTAGGGTCCAATACATGCTCAAAAGTGGGGCTGTTGACAACTGCAATTTTCTTTACATATGCGTATTACAAATGCAGTGGAGTCAACTATTTAATGCCTCGTATGATAAGTTTGTTTTAATAATTCTTTACTAAAAATACGTCTATCAGAATTTCAATTTTTGTTGTTTTATTTAAGGTGGCCAATTAAAGGTGTAACTATAAAATCGAAGTTGAATATCATAAATATATCAGCATGTAACCAGAAGGTATCAATGTAAACCATTTTTGCGTTTAATTTTACCAAAAATTGCAACTGAATTATTTTACACGCTCTAAAATAGACAATTAATAAATAATTTGGTGCCTTCCACGCGAAATCCCTATCCCACTGCGGCATAATGGATGAGTGCAAAACTACGAAGCAGATAGGTCAGAGTTAGAGCCCAATGAGCAGTACATTCTGGCACGAACTTGACGACTTTCAATCAGGACGAAACCGGGATTCTTGATGAATTGCTTTTATTACCTTATACAACGCTTGTTTTATACTAACATTATATATATTATATACTTTTCTATTAGGAAGAGAAAACAAATTTAATAACAAAGAGGATAATGTTCATTTGTTTCGAGAATACTAAATTTAAATTTACAATCTTTAACTTATATGCATCCAGGGTTTCCATTTGATTATGTTGGTGGCAACTAGTCTGATTTTCCGTTATACGTACACTTCCTGTTTGGTCTGATTTATATATGTCTATACGTATGTGTATTTGTGCGTTGTATTGCAGAGTGATATCTGAGAATCGGTCACTATTACATTGATGGATTGAGTTTTAATATATATATATATATATATATATATATATATATATAAAAGAATTAGAAAATGAATGACATAGCGCTCCCCTCAAAAGCAGTCCGCTAAATATTTTACTTAAGTTGAGTGATATCTGCACATTTACTACGCAGCGGAAGTTTGTTTAACAATATTTGCGCAACGAATCAGCGGAACAATAACTTTGGCAGCAATAATCGTACAATAAAAAAAATTCCCTAGTATATGCATAAGTAACGTTTCCCGCAATGATGCCCATATAAGCTTGGTGGAATCATAACTAGAACAATCGTCAGTGTTAAAAATTCGGAACGCTATTTTAACTCAAATACATTACAAAAATGTACGTTCTGATTATCTTCGGTCGAATTATTGACGGATAGTTATAGCATCAATTTTAGCGTAATGATTTATCTCTTTCAATCATATGGAATGGTGAGACCTAGTCGGACGCATTAGGCGAGCTGACTATAATTCTCCTCGAGCGCCAACTGATGCTGATTAATTGTGTATTAGGTGTTGCGCATCTAGTAAAATTTAGTTCAAATATGACCAGAAGGATAAACCAAAGACAGCATGAACGAAAGGTTTAATTTCATTTGTACATTCGTTTCGTGCTTACTGCCGACTAATCAGTAGGAGCCGGTATTACGCCCTTTAAACACTATATATTTGGGTGAGGAATATGTAAAAATAGGACGGTATACTCAAACATTTCTCATTTAAATATATAGTTGGTAAAGGGCGTAATGTCGGCTCCTACTGATTAATCGCCAGTAAGCCCGAAACGAATGTGTACGAGATTATAGGTTCCGTTCATGCTGTCTTTGGTTTATCCTTCTGGTCACAACTGAACTAATCTGTTTCTAGGTTCGCAAAACCTAATGCGCAATTATACATATATTTGTTCACCACCACAACCTGTATCTAAAGTTGATTAAGTTTTGCTCCAGTCGTATTTTGGTTGTAGATTTAGATAATTTTACACTATACAAGCGCGTACATTGACTTACAATTTAGTGAAAACTGAAGGAAATCCGACTAGTCGAGATTAATTAATCAATAAAATGCATACCGGCGACCCAAATTGGCCATTTTAGCAACATAAGTTAAGAAATATCAAAAATCAATTGAGCGGTATTGCACCAGTTCGTCTAAAAAGACGGTTTTACGTGCTCACCATGCTTCTTGAGTAACAACCTTGCGCAACATGTCATTATATCGTGCTCAGTGGAGATCTTCTTATGAAATTCTATTAATTCATTTTTTCGAAGTTTATTCTTCTATAATTAACTGTGCCATTTCGCATTATTTGTGAATCCATACAATGAAAACCAAATTAATTTAACTTTGCCTAGGCTGTGTGTGATGTAAAGTTCTAAGTGGTCTCGTTCCTGATTGATGTCTAAGTAAGTCTTTCGATCTAGGCTAAAGTTACCCCTTTCTAAATAATTCAACTATTCTCCTCTATGTTTATTTGTTCGAAATTAATATTTTTATAACTATATGTTTTTATATCGAAAAAACGAAAAAAAATAAGATACTTATATTTAAATAAACGGCGTTAAAATACGATTAATCTTAGTGAAATTTTTGTTGTATTTAACAGCGTGATAGAACAAATTTTAGAATAAAAAATTATCTGAAATTGAAAATACTTTAATTATTTATATTTTGAAAGGAAAATATTAATTTTAAATGAAAATCGGCCTACGCATTAAACTATTATAAACAGAGTAGAAAAAAGTGAATTCATTTTTTTAAAACTGAAACAATACTGGAAAAGTCAAAAGGTGACGCGCAAAAAGGCGGATAAGAAATTGGAAAAAAATAAAAAAATTACATGCTTAGCTTCCAATTGTTTTTTAAAAGACGCATACTTTCATTTTTTGCGACAGGAATTTATTTTCATCGAAATTATTTAAAAGCTTTTTGTCAATTAATTTTTTTATCGACATATATATCATTTTCTGCATTTGCTATTGAAGAGTTATAGTGTTTTGGAAATCCTGAGTATTCCCTCCTAAGGCACCATAACAAGTTAGTTCGTTGAAATTTCGGTCAACTATATCAGCTCAAAAACAACATTCATTATGTATTACAAATCACCAAAATCACCATCTGTATTTGAAACAGATCTAGATCCCTTACAGTCAATATAAATAAAAATGATTTATATTTAAAAAATGTTATTTTAGTCTTTTGCAGTAAAACATTGATAACCACTTGAAATAGCTTGACAAAGTAACTTAAGCATGTTACAATTTTTCATGATCATTCAACTATCCGCTCGGACTGAACTCAATGTGTGGTGTTAATATAATAACATTACAGACCAAACTGGATATTAGTCATACATATCATTTTGTTTGTTAATATTGTTAATTTTAAGGCAAATCTACAAGCCTGCAACATTTGAAAATTTAGCTAAATTAACACCTATCTATTTGCTGGAATATATGGGAAAATACAATTCTACGAATAGAATATTTTAAAATGTGTGGGATAGTGCATGTCTGAGATACGTCCACACAATGTAACATTGTTATGCAGTGCAATTAAAATTGCATTTATATAATTAAACGATTATTGGTTTCAGTGGCGGTGATTAAATTTATTTAAATTAAGGCTGCAATCTTGATATGAGTACCAGTCTAATAATATATACACGTTTGTTAGTAAGAGCCATATTATAAATTATTCTTAGTTTTTATTGAAAATTTGCATATTTATTGAGATTGGTGTTTATATCAAGATCGCAACCTTGATTTAAATAAAAATAAAATTGCATTCGTCGAATTTAGAAGCATATTTTTACCTTAATCTCGTAAAGAAATACATGAAAACGCAGTTCAATGCACAAATTATGAAAACAACAGATGTTGACAGACTAAAAAATTGAAAATGAGACATGTTAATGTCAAGAAATTAGATTAATGTGCATCATTCTCTTCCAATTACTCTAAATACATCGACATAAATGTTATGGAAAGAGTAAAATTATTCAGTGAAGTGAACAAGATTATTTAAATAAAATTCCTCTGATTAAAAAACTTAGAGATGTCTCATATTTAATGAAGTAGTTGATGCATAATAAAAATTGAGTTTATATATATATATATATATATATATATATATATATATATATATATATATATATATATAATGCCTAAATATTAAAGATATGAATTTTTTAAAAATTGAATTTTACTAATTTGCTGCAAAATGTTAAGCAACACGTAACTCAACCTCGATACAAGCATCAATCCCATTAAACATACGTTTGTCCGTATAAACTAAGCATCGTATAATGTAGGGAAAGCGATTCATCCAGTAGACCGGTTTCATCTGTATGTGAAACTCTTCACGTATGGTCCAGAATTTTCGTGGGCAGGGCTCGAAACTGGGCAGCCTTGCTTCTTGGTCCATGTCACTATCCACTGAGCCACCCTGCCGTTCGTGCAATCAGTGATCGTTCAATTACTTAAATCAAGTTTATCAGGTTCTTTGAATCAACAGAAGCTTGTCACAAAAATTTTCTAATATACTATATTTGATTCGAATTATCTGACTTTATTTTAAGCCAACCTGAATAACTCCCCATGCCAATAAATCTAAAATCTCATCTTATTTTCATTATTGTCACACTACAAGCTAATTGTAGATGAAAAAATCAACTTATCATCAAGGAATCAGCATACATATGGAAGGATTGGTACATTCCCCTATCGCTTAAGCAATTATAGCCTTTATAACTGAATTCAAAAAAAAGTTCCTTCGCCTTATGTATGATATCATAATTCTAATAGCACACGTACGCTAAATTCAAATTATTTAAAGTGACGACGAGACGCAGAAATCATTGCATTCCTAAGATTTATCAGCCATTTTTTCATTGAAAAATAGCTTACATCGTCTCGCAGTTTAATGCGCTTTACACGAAATTAATGCACACATTTGGAACCATCTGAAGTTTGTTGACTAATTAAATGACGACAAAGCAAAAAAGTTTCAATCTCAAGAATTTAGTTTCTTTAGCATCTAAAACTTTACCATAATAAATAAACTTTAAAAACAGGACACTAATTCAGTGAATTAAACAAGCTTATGAAAACCGATTTGCATACGTCTTCGATAAAGTTTTTAGCACATGATAACTATCTTTACTATCAACGAAATCAATATTGACTATTTCAACAGTTTAATTTTAATTTAGACACATGTTTTGTTGATAGCGCCTAAAAATGAATTTAATTTACTAAAGAGTCATTCCGTTGTATACATATTGTGTCATAAATACGCCAACATGATAAAATGCTGATAATAGCAATTTTTTTACAGTTTAAACAAAAAATGGCGACTAATCATTTTATTTATTAGTTGAATTATCCTATAATTTATTCATATCGGCACGGAGCAACTTATGGTAAACCATTTACAATAAAAATCGTGAGCTATTAACACGTGATTGCTAATCACATTTATGATGAGAGTAATCTTTGTGTCAATAGAAGAAATAATTACACAGAGCAGCTTTGCAGAGTTGAGATAGGAAAATATGAAAACTGTCATACTTTTCATTGCATTTGATATCGTTTTTTACTTACACAGACGACATTAAATTTCGACATTTCATAAGCAGAACATTGCGAGAAACTATAGTGGGACCAATTGCACTGAAACATGTGCCATATTACATGCATTTCATACAATGCGTTCAACTAGTCATTTCTTATACAACGTTTAAATAATTTATTTTATTGTTTATTTACAGCATTTGCTATAGATATTATAACTTTTACCACTTTAAAAAATAAATGTTAGGAAACTAGCTGCAATCAACTTACACACAGCCTAAAACTACATTTTCTTATGTCTGGTTGACCAAAGCAAGTTGCACTGAGAATATAATCGAGAGTTTCTTAGAAAAAAATGATACAACCATGGTACATAAAATATTTAGGGTGATGCTTCACTCCACTTCATCATATACATGAACGATAAAGAGTGCTATGAGAAGATCTCTTTAATACTTGTGCCAATTGTTTTACCTCTTGCCTGCATTGCATGCCTAAACTTGCAGATTAATTTTCATTCTTATCTGAATCCTATTACAGGTGAAATTAAATTTAGAATATATATATATATATATATATATATATATATATATATATATATATATATATATATATATATATATATAATATCCATTGACGTTGCATATTACCCAGCATAGATTTTGTGAAAATAAAATCTACTGATTATCAATTGTCTTCCATTTCGAGATATATATATATATATATATATATATATATATATATATATATATATATAATTATTAAATAAGAAGAAAAACATGCTTAGAATTGGATCATAATTTATTTATTTGTAAAAGGTTTCAGTAAAAATCTTGCTTAAATATATTTCGACTAAACTTACTTAGACAAAAATTAATATTATATATTGCGTATACATGGTGCTCCAAATAAATGAATGAAAATGTTCTGATATTTTACTATATATGTTACAGGTTTGGGTGGTTTAGATTTTGCATTCACGAGTTATTTATGTATTTATTTATGCTACATGTTTTGAATTGTCTGAATTCTTGTCATATGTTTAATTTTATCATTATCAAACAGCGAGAGCCCCAACTGAAGGTTCAGAAATCGTATCAGCAAATTATAGAAAAGAAAAATTCTCAAAAATATATATAATATCTGAGTGGCAAAAAATCTTACATGGAAAAGAAGTTAAAAAAATAATTGTGCCACGACCAACAAAAGATTACGAGCTTGACATGAAGCGAAGCCTTACGGTTATTACTAAATAAGCACATTTCGCCAATACAGTACGAAAATAAACTAACCAGCAAAAAAAAGGCACACTTTCCTCAAGCAGATGGTACGAAAAGCCTAGATATGCAAACAGCTGAGAATAAACGAATGACAAGATGCCAAACAATTGGAAAACAATTTACGTAAGCAGACACACTGAAAAATGCATCAATACAAGACTTGTAAATATTGTAGTGTCATGAGTTTATCGTTGACAAAAGAGCCCGGAAGGTGGCTCCGAAAAATACAATGTCAAAATGTGGGCAGTGGCACCCACACATAAATTTTATAATTCCATCTCTAAAAGCTTTCATTCATTCATTTGAAAAACGATTTATATTTTGTGTAATCTAACTTTTTGTGTTGTTAAACTTGAACAAAACAATTTAGCAAGATCTAGCAAAAATTATACAAACAAATTTACTTTTATCTAATCAATGAATTTGTTTTACTTCCAACTGAATAGTTAATGACACGTATAATATTTTTTAATCACTATCTAAATTCAGCCCTATAATTGAAAGATCATAATACAGATTTTATTAAGGATTATGTATAAATGGGTGTGACAGGGTCTGGCAATTGAACAACGTGAATAATATCAACAGAAGTGGTACAGACCACCAAGCATAATTACGACAGGCTTGAGGCTTGCATCACATACATTTCAGCCTGAGAAATAGTTTAAACAAAGTTATTGAAAAAAGAATGAAGTAAGGATATTCTTATTTTCACAAATGAATTTGGATTACTATAAGGTACTATAATATCGAAGTTTCAATACTATTTCAGATATGGCATCGTCCACAACCAATGAATCAAAGACGAAATCGTCAGAGAATATTTATTATTATTATAACTTGAAAGTTATTTTGCGAAACGTTTTCTAAGTACACTGTAAAGAATTTCATATCACATATTTCAGAACATTCTTCCGATTCCCTTTGTCAACGGTTAGTATATGACACCAAAAATTGAAAATCTATAAATTAAGCGTTAAATATCCTTTAAACGTCTAAATTTAAACTTACTGACAGATTTTATAGCATTCAAAGACATTCAATTAATAAGCATGTGTCATGTTTTTGTACGTGAGTGAATTTATAACAGTGAAGTATTCAGAAAAATAGAAATAAATGCGAGTACATTCATCTTAGTGAAGCAAAATTGAGTAATGCCGAGTCCTCTGTGAACGGGTCAGACTAATTGTTTTCTTATCTTGTAAAATGGATAATTTACCTGTCACATAAATGAAGATGGCAAGATAAAGAACATATACCAATCGCTAAATTCTAACATGGTAAAAAATAAGCTTAATAAAAATTAAAAAAAGTTCAAATAAAACAGGGTCATAAGGGAATGTTTGTAGAGTCTTTAGGAACGCGAGCCTTAATAAAACTCATTGCATCCTTTCAATGTGCAAGAAGAAGAAATTTTATCAGGAACAAGAAGTGTTTCTTTTTCATATTCTTCTCAATTATCTACAAATAAACATCTCTTAAGTCAAATTTGTATATAATTTTTTTGTGGTTACTGGAGAATAACATAAGAAAGACGGTTCTTGTGTCTGATAAAATTTGTTTTTATTTTTGCACATTGAATGGGTTCAATTTAGAGTACTATATATTGAAGAAATGATTAAAGTGATAAAGTAAAAATGTGACAATTGACATAAAAATTTATTAATAAACTGACACCATATAAGCGACTTAAGCTTACAGACACAGTAAGATATCAAGAAATACAGAACCAAATTATGAGATAGAATTTTAAAATGAATTATACAATCGTTAATATTTTTACCTCTGTGGCATTCATTAATTTATCTCTCGATTTAATATTAATAAAATAATTAATCAATCGTACTAATCTATTGAGACCACTAACAGAAACCTGGCTACATCTATTCCAGTAAATTTCTTGTCCCGTCTTTATTCTATGAATTTCAAAATCTGAACAATCAAATGTTCATATTTACAAAAAGTTGCTTTTGCCCTCCTCCTACTTTGATTGTGTGCAATTTTCTCATACATGCATAATAGTGCACACCTAACATGGAGTCTTATACACTCCAGCGAATCAGATTTCTCCTTTTGGTTGGGTAGTTTAGTGCATTGTGTAACGGATTTTTTTGGATGTATTCTTATGTAATATTTTAACGATGGGAATGTTATTTTCTTTGTTGGTATACAGTCCAGTGTTACCATGTTAAAACTATCCTTTTTCGTTGTCTCGTATTTAACGCACTACTAATTACAATTTATTTTACTTACGACGTTCAAATAAAGATAAGCTTAAATTTGAATTACACAAAGCCACAGTTCTGTTAGCACACGAAGATGAGAATTATCAACCAAATTATGAAAACCGAAATTTTAGAGAAGAGTTAATAATGAGATATTTATTTGAAACATTGTTATTTTTCGTTTTGATGTATTCCTTAAATGGAATTTGCGTTTGCGTAGTGCTGCTAACATTCGAGCTGATACCACAACTGAAGGTTGTGGAACAATTGATAGTACTCGAAGGTCGGTAAAATCTTGATTCCTTTACATTTCCAGGTAGATCACATTAACATACCTTGTTGCTTATATGTATATTTTTAAATGTACATAGATATATATACATATATATATATATATATATATATATATATATATATATATATATATATATATATGTAAATTAAATTTATACAGGATATGAATACAAATAATGATTTATTTAGGCCGTATATTCGTTCTTGTCTAAACGTGGGATTGATATTAAATTCTATCTACCATATTGAAAACAGGATGAGATAAGGTATATCGGGAAATGAGGATTACTGTAATATAATTTAAATGGAAATTTGATTGATTCTTTTACCCGTCCGGCAAAGCAATTTAAAAAATCGTGACATCACGGATAAGCATATATGCCAATCCACACGATTTAATTATATTTATTCTATAAATGTCAATTTAGATAAGAGTACATATAGGTGTGTATATAGGGTTTTGTGTGTGTGTGTGGGGAGGGGGTAGTTTTTGGTATACATGTGAGTATAAGAGAATAGTTATTAAGACCCGATATTGCGACAGACAAGAAAAAACTTTAAGGAAGTAAAATAGATATAAATAGATCTGACTTGAATGAGGCTGTAACATTGGCCACAATTTGTTTTTACAGTGAGTATGGGGTTAACCCTGAAGATGGGACTGAAAATGAAGTCCTGAAAATTCGGAAAAGGATTGGCAAATCTTAATTCAAAGAACATTACTGGAAAATAAGTGTAAGTACGGCTTCAGATTCACAGGACCAGTGAGAACCCATAGATCAATTAAAGAAACAAGCTATGCACCTGGAAATGTTAATTAATCAAGATTTAACCGAACTACGAGTATTATCAACTGTCGCGCAACCGTCAATCGTGGTATGGAAAAATGTTAAATGTTCGAAAGCAGACAGCTGAAGAGCAATAATTCTGATGAGTCAGTCTGTTTATAATATTGAGACGCACGAGCAATTATACAATACAGAGACACACACTAACGAAATAAACATACAAATGGTGCATTACATTGACAAGTGAAATTGTTAAACAATAATAAGATTGAGAATGATAAAAGCAATAAAGAATAGGATAAAACTCGAAATGAACGAGATACAGTCACGCCAAGTGTGTATGGTGTAGTAAAAATGCACAAACAGGTTATTATTATCACCCACGTTAGTTGAGTCACTAATGCTGATTCCCTTTAAGGTTTACTGTAATCATTTCACCCAGCCTACAGTTAATTATTTCTAACGCAGCAGTTAATTTTGTCATCTGTGTTGAGAATAGTCCTACTACGCTTTTTAAACCATCAGACAAAGCCATTTTACTAACCAAAAACGATTTATTTTTACTCAATTAATTGTAGTTTGCTCGTAAATAGCGTATCCATTTAGTAAAAAAACACAAATAACTATTATTTCGTATTCAATTCTGCAGCTCGACTGTTACTTCCAGCATTCTAAATTCGTGCACTCCTACGAGGACATTCTGATGTATTCACGTCAGACTAAAGTATGGTTAGTGCAACACCAGATACAACTTTGAGATATATTTTTAATTTTCAATATTCCTCAGCATACAAAATGACCAAGCTTCAATATCCTAGGATAAGAAAATTCTTGTACTTCATAGATCACACAATGATGAATTAATAAAATTTGTTAGAGATTTTCAACAAATTTAAATTAAATGTAAAAGTAAGGTTGGCATGTTTAGATGTTATAGCAACATACACAAATATGCCAAATCTAGAAGTACCGGAATGGTTATGGTGTTTCCTCGTTTGTCATCTTTAATTGTTTGAAGAAAGTAAAATCTCGGTTAGACATATCCGGCAGATGATAATTTGATGTATATATTTTACCGATTCTATAATTAGGAATGAAATTTATAAACAAAATTCATATGCCAAATGAGATAACCATTTGTAGAAGGATCTCTTAGATATGATAATCATAAAGCCCAATTTATATGCACAATGAATAATTTTATAAATTTCTTAAACTTGGCTAACCAATTGCATAATTTTAGGATTCAATCAAGTTAGTGAGATAAAATGCCATTTATGGATGTCAAATTAATTATAAATGACTAAAATGAAAGACGCGTACTCGAGTATCCTTCTTAATTTCAAGGAGAGCCATACCTGCACAGTGAAAATCGGTATCTTATAATCAGTGATAATTAGAAGCAACGGAAATGGGTTTCATACGTAAATTTTATATTAAAGAGGATCAGAGAGACATGAAAGCACAGAAAACCAAACGAAGCAGTAAAATAAAATCTATAAAATCGAAATAAAATTAAACGAACATTGGTTGCGTGGGTGGCGATGAAAATTACTTTAATCAAGGTTGAGTACTTGTTATTAACACCTGACCCATTAAGTACTTACATTTGTCTGAATAAACGAAGCATTGTGAAGAGTTGAAAAGGAAACTCATACAGTAGACCGGTTTCGTCCTTATTGAGAACTCATTACGTACTGGCCAGAGTTTGCCACGGGCAGGGTTCGAATCTGGGCACGTCTGTTTCGCAATCTGTTGCTATAACCACTGCGCCACCCTGCCGCACACTAGACTACACACAATTTTCAGTTATATACTAACTAATGTATCTTGGTTATTCTTTATTAGCATATAATTGAAAATTGTACATAGTATGCCGCAGAGTGGTTCAGTCGTTGGAGCAACAGACTCCGAGGCAGACGTGCCACATTCGTGCCCTGTACCCGACAAACACTGGACTTTACGTGATGACTTTACAATAAAGACGAAACCGCTCTTCTGAATGAACTTGCTTTTCTACACTATAAAATGCTTACTTTATACCAACAAAAGTGAGTACATAATGGGTAAAGTGTTTATATCAAGATCACAACCTTGATTATAAGTAATCAACATACATTATAAGAACAAGTTTATAAAATCCGTTAATCAGCGCACTAAACGCCTCAACCATAAGGAGAACAATGAAACGTATGACACGCCAGGATTATATGAAATCATATCCTAGGACTGAAAGCTTACATATTTCGATCAAAATATGCGCTAGATCAAGATAAGAAGGTGAAACATGGAACTAACTGCAAATATCGGCATGTTAATAGGTCAGATCATTCGCGACATACAATACGGACGGGAAGTAAAATTGACTGTGATAGTTTTAGATGCGTATCAATGTTTAGTCTAAATAGATCATTAAAAGTAATTGGGAAATCTGCTGAAATTAAAAAAAGAGATAAAATAATACATGAAACAGCAGTAACAAAAGCACTGAGCTCGATCTGGACAACAGCTATCAATAATGGTACGAAGCAAAGATTGCACAAATCAAAATCGAAGACACACCGCAAGAAAATATTAAGTTGGATAGATTAGCAATAGCTGAAAGGTACCAGGAAAAACAACCGATCACTTAACTTATTTTAGGATTGATTCATTATTCTACCCATTTATAATAGGTTATCATAATGTTTGAATTAATATTGGAGTCGAAAGTACACCCTATATCTAGATTATATTAAGTCAAACAATGTTAGATGGTTAGACGGCGCCATCCCTCATACGGATGATTATTCAAGCAGTAATAGAGCCAATTTCACACAGTCTTCTATAGTGCGACATCAAAGCTAGCTCACAATATGTAATATGTAACTAGCCTGCAAAGTATATCAAAATAATGGTTTCGGGACACCAAACCTGTATCGTGGACTATAGCAATGGTTTTCAATAAATTTTGATTCACCGCCACGAAACAACTTGCGTCTAAAATTGGAAGCTGTTCATGCAGATCAAAACAGAACGTATTATCCTCAGATTTGTAAGGTTACATCTCAAATGACTTTCGCGAACCATGATTCGCTTTTTATGGATGTAGAAAAAATTAAAATTGATTGAAAAGCACACTCAATTCCCTAGCACTCTAAGTTTGAAAAATTTATAACCTATTATGTACAAATATTTTCAAACATCTACAAAATCGAAAAATCCACAGCAATATGCCTAGGACCCGCAATTAAGCGGAACACCATTTATTTGCCCGAAGTAAACAAAAAACTATATGTCAAATTATTTGTCGGTTTTATTTTATTTTTTAAATAGGTCAGTTCTTTATTTTCTTATAGTGCGTAATTTAAAGTCAGTTTTCAGATTCAATCTATACTGGCGATATCTCAGTTTATGCAAAACTATGAATAGAAAAGTTCACGTTTGTCTGGGTTGAACACTAGTGAATATGGTTGTAAGCTATATAAAGTTGAAGTTGCTCTTGTTAACCATACACATCCGCAATTTTTTATCATTTTACTTTTTCATTCATGAAACAACTATTACTCTGTTCAAGAATTGAGCAAATGATTTCCATCTTATGCCTTAGCGGGTAATTTCACTATTGTCTCACTATTAGAAATTTTTAATTTTTATTCCTCGTGAAACAAGTATTAAAATTATCTGAGCTTTGGTTGGTACAAATAATATTTTATTCCAGTCAGTTTTTCTTACCAAAATCTTAGACTGTGATTCTATATGCTTACTTTCACAGGACTGCTTACTAATGTGAAACAGTCACAGGCAACTTAAGGTCAAAATATTGGAAAGAAAAGCAAAGATGGGAATACAACTGAATTTTTGGAAAAAAAGCTAAATAATCGTAAAATACTCTGTTGCAAACAAAATAGTTAAATTAAGGTATCGAGCTTGAGATTGACTCAAATTTAATTATATAACTGTATAAGCATTGTTTAAGGCATCAAAGACAAATCAGCCGATGATATGATTTTGTCTCAATTGGGAACTCCTCAAGCCCCGACCAGAATTTGCTGCAGATGAGGCCAGAACTGGGTCACGTATCTTCCGGAATCGTGCATTCGTACATTGCACAATTCATGCCTCACACTACGCACAACTATCAGGTAAAGCTAATCAAAACCATAAATTATTATTGAACTAAACATCGTTTTTAGTGTGCTACAGGGTTGTGCAGTTAAGAGTGCCGAACTCGTAAGCAAATGTGTCCCAGTTTGAGCCCGTTCGTGGAAAAATTCTGTATGATAAAAAATAAATCGGACTACTGAAAGAATTTCATTTTCATCCTTCTACAATGCTTACATGATATTAGCAAATGTAAGCATAATTGGATCGGTATTAATATCTATCACGGTACCTTAATTTTAGAAAAAAATTATCACCATCCGTGAAATCTATGCTGGTTTTAATATTTTAGTGTAGTATATCCTTAACAAAATTTAGCGTGGTAACATTAAAAATACAGTAATCATATTTCCATAATGTAGGCACTGTGAAGAAAATGTGTGCTTTACTCAGAATTCGTTTTTAAACGAATCAATCATATGCAACTGCAGATATAAAAAAATTACAACAAAATAGAAATTTGACTAGTAACTCGGTTAAAATTTTGATATTCTAAATGCATACATTGCAGAAGCTGACAAAATTAATTTGGTCACAAGCTGTGGCTACCTTTCTGCATACATCTACAAATCTATATCGTGTTATTGTCTTTGCTAATAGTTACGTTTTTTTATTTTCGCATAATTAATCGCTATGCTGAACGTCTGACAATTTTGCAAAAAATTATTAAACCAACATACAATAATCGTTCATTGTTAAAAGTCAGAATTTATCCTGTCAGTCATCGTATAGAAATTTGAAAAATAATACAAATATGTATATGCAGCCCAAAATTTAAATAGAGACAAAAAATGTGTACCATGAACTAATTTTAATCGCTATTATTTATTTTGAGATATACTGACTGGTTTTAATAAATAAAAATAATTTTTTACAAATGATATTCACATGACGAGTAATCTACTCCGGTTTGTATATGATGCAAAAATATTATTGAATATACTAGTTTTAATAAGAGAGCCCTTCGGACGAATGCACATTTATCAGCTCATTCCCGTTTTAAACTGTCCAAGTGTAGCTGAATTCGAACAGTTAATAAACAGGGTTTCTACGCGCGTCCATAAATAATTACTTTCCAGTTATACTCTTACCTCCAAATATAAAAATATTTATGTTATATTGCTATAATCACGGCATCTTTCAGTTTTCCCATACAGAAATCTACTTAGATATTTTTGTATTTAATTTGCATAATTCTCCTAAGAATATTTTGCGCGCTGGGCTTAGGTAGAAACGTTTGCACAATAGCACGCAGACTAATGCCCATAGCCGTGAACCAAATATAAATTGAATTTACTTAGACACAGTTTAACCTGACCATCTGTTTAACTAAGCATGTGAAATAAGGCAATCCTCTGGGCATTTTTCAGTTAGTGTAGAATGATTTAGTAGCATATTAACAACCTATACACATACATTACTCTATCATCAACTTAACTAGCTTAACTAATTTATTTATAAAACCAAAGGTTTTGTATATTTAATACAGGTAAGAGCTCTATACCGCCGATTATTTCCAAAATTGTCCTTGTTGTAAATAGAAAAAAACAAAATCACCAATCACAAAAATATACACCCATACGTACAATAATTATTTTTGTATAACTCACAATGAATTTATCACACGCAGGCATTTTCGAATAATGGTTTAGGTAACTTATTTTCAACGGAATAAGATTTCATGTGTGCATGTATTTATTCACATATGTAAACATTTATGTGCCCATATAAATCCATGTATTTAAGCATGTATACATGTATATATGCATTTAGGTATGCCTGTATGAATTGGTGTGAATGTAGGCATGTAGACAAGAGAAATACAGGAGCTCTGATACTGAACTAGATAAACAAAAGTTTGGGCCCTGTCGCAATCATGGCCACTACTCAAGTATTGCATTATAAGGACTAAACCTTATTTAATCGATAAACTACATTAACATTAACGTAAACAGGTGTTCAGGAATAGTTGTAATTCTAAATTTCGGTAAACTGTAGCATACATTGATATCCATCATGTACCTTTTCGGTACTATAATGTTGGTATCGGTTACTGACACAATAACTCAAATATTCGTTTTCTTAATCTAGAATTTACAAAATAGCGTTCAAAGTATTCTTTGATCAAATAAATATAAGTTATGCAATGGTGAAATACTTCAATGCGCGACTTCGAGAAAACTTCGATTATTCATCTTTTAGAAGCGTAAAAAAAGCGTTTATATATTGCTTGTTATATCGTTCGCGCCACGAAGCAGTAATGCCTTGCATTAGACCTGAATGTAGATACTATTCGAAATTCTCTATTCATCATCAGTGCAAGACGGCATGTCGAATTACGAAGATCAAACCGCGAAGCGCATATTGCATCTTGATTAACTGAAATAGGTCTTTCATTCTTAATTTTAAGTTATTTAATTTTTTTAAAAAGTGAATTCATATTTATTTTGTTTTCAAACTTGATTAAAACAGATGGTATGTTGCATTCAGCGCGAAATAAGTAACTGCTTAACAACTTGATACACTTTTGGCATGACATACGCAGATAAACTGACTATAGAGACGCAAGGAAACAAGTGTTTACTTTCAAAATTAACTGATCCTGTCGAAAAGTAAAGTTAGTAAGATGCACAACGTAATATATTCATTGTGAAGGACAGTCTTTTAAATTGTAATTTTAACTCTTAAAGTCAAATATATAATAGACATTCGATTTTTTTATACATGTTTTAAACATACACCGTATTTTTAATTATTTACATTTACAGACGTTTTATCAATCAGAGAAGGCCGAATAGTAGTTGGTACGGACTGTATGATGCTCCTGCTGTTCATACTCACCAATTTCCAATTCTTTAAAAAGTCTTTTTGAATTACTAATGAAAAAAGTCAATATTCAATGTGTCGTATTTCAGTCATAGCAAATTTAAAATGTTATCCATTAACGCAGAAACTGTTGATTGGAATGAGGAATTGAGGACAGTGCAATTTACAACAAAATTGAAATTATTAAGTAATTTTAAATAATCTGCCCATGAAATTAAACATAAAAATCACCCTTTTAGATTGCCGAGAATCAATAGCTTACATTAAAATTAACTAATAAATCTCAGGGACCTATTCTTTTTAAAGATATACCTCCAAATAGATAAATACAATATTTTGTAATAGCCAAACAGGTAGGTATGCACTTTAATTATTGAGATGATCAAACCTCTGTTTCTTTGCACACTTGGGAGAAGTACAAAAGAATGCATTAGCTCATGTCTAAACAATAAACCCAGTCCTTCATATTTCCCAATGTCTCAATAATCATAACGTTAATTTTAATAGCAATATCATTAACACTGTAACTACATACGTTCTAAGAGTGATAAATACACAAAAGTTGGAAATTATCAACCTCTTCGAATTAATACTAAAGTGTACTGATTAACCTCTTAGACAAAACTATTCACGTATAAATTCAATTTTTCGGCGATAATATTATAGTACAATGATTTAATAAGTGCACAATTTTTTTCCAATATATGTGCATATATATATATATATATATATATATATATATATATATATATATATATATATATATATATATATATAATTATATATAAATCCGGACTGCTTACCCAGCTAGCCTGTGTAATGTCAAAATGATATGGTAGAAAGAAACATTTCTTAAATCAAGTAATATTTACAATCTACCATACTTTATAACAGATTGATAAATAAAAAAACCTAACTAAAATGCTTAACTTTGTTCAGACAAATAAAAGAGAATCTCGATATAAACAACTGGCCAATTAAATACCTACATATGTCAATGTGCGGCAGGGTGGCTCAGTGGTTAGAGAACTAGATTCCGAAGTAGACGTGCCCAGGTTCGAGCCCTTTCCGCGGTAAATTCTGACCAGTACATGATGAGTTCCTAATAAGGACGAAACCGGTCCACTGGATGAAGAGAATCTTGGTTAGAAAGACCATTGTCTTCCATAAGGGCAACTCATCAGTATTTACCAGAAATTATTTTATAGATTGGACACTTGACACACGACATTGCCATCTGTCTCTTTCGGTATCGTTAACGTATAAAAGATCATCAATGCATTGTATCATTTAACAGGTACTTTATCAAAGAAATTGTTAAATTTATAATGAAAAAAATTAATATCCCAGAAGAAATTACATAACCTGTTGACTCATCTACAGAAACCGTCATTTTGAGACTCAAAATGGTAATTTTCCAACAGCCAACAATGGCTAGATTTAGGAAAGTGTAGTAGTAACGAAATAGTTTACGGATACTTAAGATAGCGATCATATTATGAAAGGCAGCCAACTCGAAATTTAGTAATAAACGTAAAAGAGTAAAGTATAAGTGTAAAATCATATGTGTATTGATTATGGGATACCAAGGAGCCAGTCCATTTAAGAGGATGCAAAAACAGCATAAACAAAAGTTTTAATCCCGTTAATGCGTATGTTTCGTACACACTATTAAAACCCGGATCAATGCCCCAAAACACATTGCATACATGGTAAGACAATTGAAGACAGTTGGATGGCGTATTAATAAGATGGCATGTAACGCATACAACCAGGAATTAACACTTCTTGATCATGCTGCATATGGCATATTTTTTTTCTTCTTAAAAGTGAAATAACTTGCTATTAGGTGATAAATGCCTTAAAAATAAATTTTTGTGCTAGATATCCGCAATGACGAATGTAGAAATATTAAATAATCTTTTGTCACAGAATAGTGAATAGATGATAGACACCAAGAAAGAGAAAGAAACATTACTAAAATTTGATTAGATGAAATTAAATGATCTGCGTTTTGACTAACTCATACTTGAATCAATTTTATTTGTCTATTCAATAAATTTTGGCGGCCGTTGTCGGCCGCCTTATTCAGTTTACCCAAAATCATAAGTTTAAAAAAAAACTAATTAAGCAAGCGCGATGAAGAAAAAAAACAACTGGAATTCAACCTGTGTTAGTCAAATCGCACATCAGGTAATATCAGAGCGTGGTGACACGTCTGATTGCCCAGAACCTTCAGTTATTTAAAATACAAAATTATATAATCGATAAAGTACTCGTAAGTAAAGAAGAGCAGCCGAACATTTAAAGGAAGAAAAAATATACAAGGTGATCCAAAATTGTGTGTTACGGAATGGCCTATTTTCCTTTTTTCCACATTCATCTTCTGTTAAAATTTTGCATTTTGAAGAAAAGCGAGTATGCGACATGTAGTCTAAATACGAATTAGATAAGTATAAAATTACTACATTAAAATCTTGAACCTTTCACCTATAAGGAGGCATAGTTTCATGGTCCTTTTTCTCGGCAATGTTTACCATCCACAAAAACCTAAAGTATTAAAGTACATGAATAAATATTTTCTACTCAAAAACAGTTATAGGGAACATGATGGTCTCAAAAATAAAACATCTTTCGAACTAATACCAGAAGGATATTATAAACTAAATAAAAAGCTTTTCAATTGCCACGAAAAGGTAGACAGTGACCGGACACACATCTATTATTCATGCATTTAATCATATAGAAATAATGGGCGACCAAGAAAATTGCTTCGAATGTAAGTCTGTTCGTTGAAACAGAATTGACCCGGCCATCCACTTAAACTTGCTTCCCGCTAGATATCGACAGAGTTGTCAGTTCAGGATTCTTACGCATTGGGAGTATTGTGTTCAAAAGAAGAGACATATCTCAATGATGAGCAACGCCTGAATACGTCAGCGCAGTCTCCCTGAATTGTCTCAGTATCCAGCTAATGAATTCAGTGTTATTTACACAAACCGGACGGTAAAGGTATATCACAGAACGAATAGATCGATCGACGTGTGGGTTAAGTTGATAGTGACCCGAATGAAACCGGAAAAAGGCGTTGATTTGGAAAACGGTTCACGCCGTGTTACTTCTATATAGTCATTCCAAATGTTAATTCCAAATATTAGGTATCGGAGAGATGCCTGTCTTCGGAATCTTCGCTAAGATTCATAGCTAAATGGTAACGGACAGATAATTCACTAAGTCAAAGGTATTAAAGGTATATATAATAATTGTTTAGAATAGCCGATTTTACAACAATAAAAAATGTCATGCATTTATATATATATAAATATAAATAAATAAGTATATATACATATATATATATATATATATATATATATATATATATATATATATATATATATATATATATATATATATAT